>CM053563.1:22952526-22991430 GCA_028646485.1 Cryptoprocta ferox
GGGCAAAGAAACTGTTCTTCTGTACACTGCAGTGGTGGATACACAGCATTCCGTATACATCTGTCAAAACCCCTAACACAGAACACCAAGACTGAACCAGGACTTTGGGTGATAATGATGTGCCAATGTAGGTACATCAAATTGTAACAAATGTACCACTGGGGAAGGATATCACTGGGGCAGGGTGAACACGGGAAATCTCTGCATCTTCTATTCAATTTTGCTGTGAACACAAAATTGCTCTAAGAAATAAATTCATTAAAAAATATTACCTGCAGGCAAGAGAATACGTGGGTCTAAAATGTTATCAGCATTGGGGCGCCTGGGTGGCTCAGTCGTTAAGTATCCGACTTTAGCTCAGGTCATGTTCTCACGGTTCCTGGGTTCGAGCCCTGCATCAGGCTCTGTGCTGAAGGCTTGCTCAGAGCTTGGAGCCTGCTTCAGATTGTGTCTCCTTCCCTCTCTACCCTCCCCACTCACAATGTCTCACTCTGTCTCTCAAAAATAAATAAATGTAAAAAAAAATTTTTTTAATGTTATCAGCATTATAGATAGGAGTAGGTAAGGCAACAAGTAGTACTGAGTGTTAGGCACTGAAGATATAGGAATACAAAAACACAATTCTTGCCCTTATGCGTCAGGTGTTCTAATAACTATAGCCATGGAAAACCAAATAATTTAAAGGGCATTAGAAAAACCACTATTTAAAAGAAACGATTAAAGATTTTACTATTATAATGAGAAAAAATTAACCCCAGTTGGTTTTGGGGGGAAGAGGGGAGGCAGGGAGGGATGGGAAGTCTGAGGCTTTAAGGATGCGTACACCAAAAATATTCAGAATTTAAACATTACAAGGTATGTACAGAAATTGCATAATCATAACCAGAAGTCCATAACATTTCTTTTAAGCAGAAAAAAAGAAACCTCCAATCTTTTGGAAACTGAATAAATCAACAGCTTTAAGACACAATTTAAGGGGTCACTTTGCAGTGTTATCTAAGTCTTGTTTTCAGAACACCGTATATACTGAAAATAAAATCCTAGTCTTCACATTATGTCACTGCTGTCCTGGCTAAATATTTCCTTTGTAATTCCAATTCATTTTAGCTTAATTATAATATTCTTTCAATTACAGAAATTAAAGAATATTGCTCTACATCAATTTTGTAAGAGCTTCCCAAAGCTCAGAAGGAACAAAGTGAATTAAATTTGTTTCTGAATTTGTAGTTTCTGTAATACTTATCCTGAAAAGTTTCACATCTATTAATTATACTGTACTTCAGTTTAAAATATCAACAAATGTTACTATTATTATGCTGGGAAGATGTCAAAAGGGGGCATCTGAACCAATTCTATATCTAAGAAAAGATTTTGGCAAAGCAAACTTTAGGGTTGCCACTAACCATTCCAGATCACAAGTTTCTGTAATTTCCAGAATGAAAAATTACACAATTTGTATAATCCACTTTGTCTCAAACTGTACTTATCTCAATATTCTCCTAACAGCTACCAAAATCCTCTCCTCTGCAATTTGAACCAGTATGTCCCTGATAAAATTACCAGACCATTACATTTTTAAAATTTTTTTCAATGTTTTTTTATTTTTGAGAGAGAGACAGTGAGACAAAGAACGAGCAGGAGACGGTCAGAGAGAGAGACACCGAATCTGAAGCAGGCTCCAGGCTCTGAGCTGTCAGCACAGAGCCCGACCCAAGGCTTGAACTCAAGAACCAGGGAGGATCATGACCTGGGACGCTTAACTGACTGAGCCACCCAGGTGCCCCCACAACATTACATTTGTAACTATACCACCCTTTTGCTCTTCCTTTATGTCTAAAAGAGGTAGTAACACTATAAGACACCTAACATTCAAAAGGATTCGCTGTTTCACTCTTCCAAGTTAGTTAACACAAGTCCTTGGAAGCAAACTGACCCATAAAAGTAAAAGTGCTAAAATGAAACCTCATTTAATCCCTTTGATTTTTTAAATTCCAGACCACACATGACCTATCCAAATTCCTTACTATATAAATCTCCAAATGCCACTATCTCAGAAGGCCTGTCAATTTACTATCTAAACCTCTTTTCATTTTGTGCAACTAACAAAATGCAGTAAAATAAAAACCCAAGCACTAAAAATGTACAAAGTGACCTTACATATTCTGGTCTGTGTACTTCCAACATATCCAGCATGCCAAAATGAACTCATTAGTTATTAAAGAACAAGAGCCCTAGCAAGCAAACATTAACCACTAACCCCACTGCTCTAAGTCCTTCACCTATTATCATCTCATCAACTCTCCCAACAATCCTACTGGATGTAGGTACTGTTATTACACCCATTTTACAGATAAGGAAAATGAAGCACAGAGAGGTTAAGCATCTTGCCCAGGTCACAAACGGGTGGGTCAGGATGGAACCAAAACTGGCAACATGACTTCCAAGTCTGTGCTCCCAACATTCAGCTGCTCTAAAGAGTTAACAATTTACCCTTGACAGCCGCTTATCTAAAAATGGTAAATGTTCAACTGCTAGGAGCAAGCAGTCTGATCACTGCCCTATATCCAGACTTATGGCTTCTGTGACTTTGACAAATCGGCTACACAATCTGATTTTCAGAACACATAAACTGGGACTTCTCTAGATGTCAGAGCAAACAAATTCTGAATCTTTCCAGGAATGAAGAAAAGAAAAACCTACGCAACACTGTGGACCAGGTTTCCCACATTCCTAAGTTATAATCTCAGAGACTCAAGAAAGGCCCCCAAACTACCCCGACAAATGAAGCCTAGGAAAACCAACGTTTACAATAAAAAGCTAGGTTCACGCGACCTCCTCTCTAAAGACATAAACAAGGGAGGAGGCTGCATTCTTCCCACCGCACAATGAAGGCTCAGGCCGGGAGCGAGAGCAAGAACGCAGCGCCATTGGGGATGGCCGCTCCTGGGGTCGCGGGCAGGCAGAGGAGGCCAAGGACGGCCAAGTTGCCCCGGCCGGCCCCCGAGCCCAGAGCGGCGCGAGGAGGGGCCGGAGCGAAGGGCCGGCCACTGCCCGCACTCAGCTGACCTCCGCCATGTTGGCCGCACACCCCGGGACCCTTCACAACAAAGGCCGGCAGCGGGGCGCGGGGAGCACTCGGCGCCTCCCCGCTCCAGGCCGGCCTCCCGGACGCGGGTGGGGGGAGCGGGCCGGGCGGCCTGGAGGCCCTTCCCCGCCCTCGCCCGACCGCGCGGGGCCGACCCCCAGCGCGGGCCTGCCGGGCCCGGGGCGCCGGGGGCGGGGGCGAGCCGGCTTGCGACGGCGGGCTGGGCCGAGCAGGGGAGGGGAGGGGCGGGGGGCGGCGCTCGGCCGAGCGGCCGGGCTCCGGCCGAGACAAAGGCGCCCGGCGCCGGGGGCTGCCCGCGCCCCCGCCCGGGTGGAGCGACACGGCCCCGCCGCCCTTCCCGCCCGCCGCCATTACCGGGCCTGGGAGTCCTCCTCCCGGAGAGCCCCTCACGGCCGGCTCCTCCCTCCAGGCCGGGCCCCACTTACCTGTGGGCGGAGAGCGCGCCTCGGACCCCAGTCCTGGCTCAAACGCGCTCCGTCGCCGCCGCGAACTCCCGCCACCGCGGGCAGCGCCACCGCCTCTTCCCCGTGCCGGCACCGACGGGACACCCTGGGCCACAGCCGCCGCTCGAGAGAGCGTCCTGCAACGGCTGTCCCGGTTCCCCCCTGGCCGCCGCCGCCGCCGTCGTTTCGCGCGTCCTCGAGCCCGCCGCGCGCCCCCGCTAAATACCACACACTGCGGCGGCCGCCATGAGGAGGCGCGGTCCCGCGCGCCGGCCGCCTGGAGGGGGCGGGGCTTCCCGCGGGCGCGCAGGCGCAGAGGCGCTCGTCCGGTCGGCAGTGACCTGCGCGGGCATCTTGGTGCGGGTCTCCGAAAGTGGTAGTTGACGCTCTGGCTCCTCGGTTACCGTTGCTGCTACTAACAGCGCGCGCCTAACAAACGCGGGCTCGTCACGCTCTCGGCCGCAACCGTCCCCACCCGCAGGAAGCTAGCGCTTGCCTGCCGCGTCAGGACACCTGGCCCGCGTCCCCCGCGGGGCTTTGTTTCGCGCGCGGCCCTTCGCCCCTATTTACGGTTCCTCCTGTCGGGTTTGCTGATTTCACAACCAGCACTTCCACCGGCCCTTCCCAACTCCACTCTTTGCCAAAGGAAAAGAAGCCGGCCGTGGCGCCCACCGACCGGGACCCCACCCCTAAACAAGAAGTCCAAGCCCCTCCCTTTGGTTTGAGCCGCTCTACTGCAAAACTGGGACGAGTTTCAAAGGCTTATTTTAGCTGAAAAGTGGGTAGTATGGAAAGCACGCCTTTCCCCATGTGTCCTTGCTCATCTGGAAGTCCTACTCATGGGATTCTGCATTTCTTTTTAAATAAAAAATAAAAGGAAAGGTCATTCACAGTTCTTTGTTGGATACGAAGCATATATCTGAGCAAACGCCAGTGTCATGCTCCATAAAAAATATTCTATGTGAAAACTAAAATGGTACTTTTTACATGAGATATTAGAAACCAGAGAGTAGTGTCCCCATTCTCTCCAAACTCCTCACCAATAGGAAAGCTTTGGGGTTGGTAAATTTTTATGCAAGCACTCTGGTTTCAGATCGAAAGCCAAAGACACAAAGTTATTTTAGGTACTGATGTAAGCTGCTAATTTCTGGCTTCCCTCAACAAATTTGTAGACTGTTCTGTGTTGATACCTCTACTTCTGTTTTCAACCTAATTCTTATTGTGGCTGCTCTCTTTCTATGGAACCCTTAGCACACCCAGTGTTTCTTGAGGTTGGGAAAGTAAAAGACCACATGTTCTTAGCTGCAAGCTATAATACTAATATACTTCTATTATGCTTATCCCCAAAGCCCAAAAGTCAGATGAAGAACTTGGATTATGTACAGTTACTGATGTGTTCTATCATTCATTACTTCAACAATAAGTATTTACATAGTGATTCTAATATGTTCTGTCATACACTGTGCTTGGACACTCGAGGAGCTTAACCTAGTCAGGAGGACATTCACTCATTTATTCTTCATTCATTCCATCAATGCCAGATGCAGTGGAATAGCTCTGAGAATAGAGACACTAGCCCCGCATTCATGGAGTGTATACAATCTAATGGGGCACAAATATTAATCTCACAAATATATCACTACAACTGTGGGAAATGTTACAAAAGAAATTAAAAGGTACCTGATGCCAAGAAGATAACAGGCCAGAAAGATGATACAGGATAAGTGATTGAGTAAGAACAGAAGTTTTAGAAAGAATTAACCAGGTTGGGTAATTGGAAGACTTGAATAAGGGGGAAAGCATTTCAGAGGAAAGCCTTGCATGGTAAGAAGCCTGCCCAGTTGCAGGAACTGAAAAACAATCTCCCTCTGTGGGTTATTTTCCCTTGAGGGGGAGGGGGATGGAGAAGAAACTGAGAGGGCATAAGGCACGGGTATGTGGTATAGAGAATGCCAAAGTCAATGAGGTCCAGACAGAGCTGGGCTTTGTGGGCCAAGGTATCCAAATTATGTAATGAACAATACTCAGACTGGTGAGGCCAAGAAAGGATTCACTGAGGGATGAAGTTGGAACTGAGCTTTGGCTAAAGGGTAAGAGTTGTCCAGAGGAAGATGGAAAGGACTTCCAAGCTATGGTAACATATGTGAAGGCATAATCACAAAAGAGAGTGGTATGTCCCAAACTGAGCATGATAGGGATGTGGGGCTCAGCTGAGGAGACTGGCCAAAATGAGTGAAGGTTGACCACGGAGAACACATCTGTCTAGGCAAGAAACGAAGGCCTGAACCAAAAAATGGCAAAGAACATGTTCAGGAGGGTGTTCGACAGTTGGATCTGGAGTGAAATCAGTTGGATTTAGGGAAGGATAGGATGTAAGGAAGAGCCAAGAACAGAGGTGTCACATCTTACCAGGATTAGGTTCTAAATTCCACCCATAAAGAAAAATGTGTGTAGTCAAAATAACCCTTAAAAATCCTTTCAGTTGCCCATAAATTACAATACATTGTCTGTTTATACAATCCCATACGAGGTATGTACTTATAAATGCCCAACATTACTTATACAAATGTAAGTTTCCACTATTTAAACTGCAGTTTCCTCTCACATTTTTTTGGAGGTTGGGGGAATTATTATAAGGTCAACAGAGTTCAGTTTCGCTCCAGTTTGGAGGTAGGTTTTTCATTTTCTCAGGTGATGCATTGGGAATAGTCACGTGGCCTCATACTGGGTTGTAAAGGATACAAGCAGTCACTTTCTAGGGAGGGGCAACACTGGGGAATTGCTCCTCAGAACCTCTTGGCCTGTGCTAACAGTGCAATGGGCATTAACCAAAGAAAACTTGCCAATATGAAACTTGCCAAAGTTCCAAACACCAGCTTTGCCAAAATCAAATTTTAGCCCCCTCATGTCCCTGTCCATTCTCCTATCCAACAGCATTTTGTCCATCTGAAAATAACAGTCTTACCTGGACCACTGCTGACAGGAGGGAAGTCACCTTATTAGCTGGCAGACTCTTCTAAGCCACAGGGCTTCCCAGGACAAAGCGTTCCCTGAAGACACCACACAGAAATCTCAAAGTGTCAGAGCTTTTACCTCAGCTACTCAGAAGCAACTTCTGCCCCTGGAATTCTAGCACTTGCTTTCCTTGGCTTCGTTTATGTCTGCTCTCAGCTAGAAGAGTCAAAATTGCTTCTTCCTTCTCCAGCTTCCTGGTTATACAAAACTAATCTCATTTGATTAATTTCATCTGCACTAATCTTAACCGGATCTAGGAGGGACTCTGTCTGATTTAGTTCATTCCTATTGGAGATCTGAATAGCTGACAGGTGAGGCACAAACATCACTACTATACATGTTAAACATTTGAAGGAAAATAGCCCAATTGTGAAGTAATTACTCATCCTTTTCTGAAAAAAAAAAGACAACTCTAGGGTGCCCGGATGCTCAGTCGGTTAAGCTTCCGACTCTTGAGCTCAGCTCAGGTCTTGCTCTCAGCCCAGGTCTTGATCTCCGGTCCTGAGTTCAAACCTCACATCAGACCCCAACGATGGATGTAAAGCCTACTTACAATAACAAAAAAGAAGAAGGAGGAGGAGGAGAAGAAAAAAGAAAGAAAAGAAAGAAGAAGACAACTCTACTTCCAGGACATCTAATCTGTAGAAAACCATTTTGTAAATTGTAAAGCCCACCCCACTAGTGCTCTACTTGATGGTATTTCAGGATGAGTGCTAAATATTTTCAGGCCATGCGGGGAAAATATCTCAAGGTAAGGAGACATCCTGTTCCCCTCAAATCACATCAAATGGTAATTCCATCTCCTCTAATGAAACATAAAGTGCTAGCCCTGTAGCTGACCCCTAGTAACTGCTCCAGTGATACTAAGCAACTTGACTTTCCTCTTTCCTACTTATGAATAAAGCAGACACCGATGACACATCTATACTTTGGGGTCTTAAATGAATTCGTTGATATTTAATATAGGTCAAATAACTCACTGGCATCTTCTCAAAGACAACTGTTTTTTTTCCATGATGCCTGTTGGGATTCTACCCACTAGATGAAGTAGGAGCAAGTAGAACAAGTAGAAAGTGTTTGTTTTACTGCATTTGGTCCATGATTTTTAACAACTAAACCATGTTCAAAATTAGATATCATCATTTCTTTCACGTCGGAATTCTCTAAAAATACACACATACATACACATTCTTCCTCACCCCACATTCTCTTACATGACTATTTTTAAACTGTTCCATGAATTAAAAGCACTCGGACACACCTGTCTAGCCAGATCTTTGGGCACACCAGTGTACTTAATTTAAGAAACATGAATTCAAATTATATATAGTCAAATTACATATATTTTATGTTATATATTATATATATATATATATATATCAGATATACTCCATATCATCCCTCCAATACAATACAATGCTATAGGAACTTTCCAAATGCTCCCAAAAGCTCAAAGCCTTGGCCTCACTTAGCATAACCCTCCCTCCCCCCAGTCACCAGTGCCCTTTTCCCAAAGCACAAATCCTGCCTTTGTTTAGTCCTTGCCTGGTGCTGCTCTAATTAGTGGATTTCTGAATAGGTCTCTGCAATCCCTGAATTTTTGGAAGGCCCATATTTCAAATTTCTCTTCCATCAAGCCTCTACTAGTTCACTGACTAATTTGGTGAATGTGTTAGTGTCAAAGCAAACAGGCTATCCTCTAAATAGTCAAAGCAAATTGTCCTTTGCCTGGATTATACACAATCGTAGATAATGCTGTCAAAGTTGGCAAAACCAGTTAAGATAGTAAAGATCTTTTCAAGTGTCTAATGTCAATACAGTTGTTTTACAATGGACCAGTTCACAAGACTAAACCCATCACTACTGACTGGATCACTGATGGCCTGTCGGCTTCCAGGAAATCATAGAGAACTCCTGCCCAGGAAACTACTGCTAACTCCTTTTATGTTAGACCATCAATACCTATTTATCATTCGGCTTAGGTGGATAGCTCTGAAGACACGTTAGCATTTCCTTCCAAGCTTAGCTCTGCTGCTAGCCAAACCGAGAGCCTTTCCTGGTCTGAAACTGGGAGGCACTCCTCCCTCCCAAATAGATTCCTATCAGCTTTGCAAAGGAAAACAGGTCCCCAACATGTCAGACATGCCTGAAGCAGAGCAGAAACAATGTTTTCTTTATCAGACACACCTGTTGCCAGTCATTCACTGTCTAGAGTTAGTGAATGTATTAAACAGCATCCAAAACAAATTCTGCCAAACATGGTAGAGAATAAATTGAAGACACACCATGAACATCTAAAAAGGTGACCAAGGACCAACTGTAGAAAGTTCCAGAAAGCCCAAATGATCAGAAAATGCATTAGCCCACAACTTCTTTCTCCTTGCATTTAACCTATTTCTTCAGGAAAAAGATTATGAGCTAGTCAATAAATTTCGCAAGAAGCTAGAAAATCTTGCAGGCTTATATGCACCTGGTGGTCTGTAGGAGACCATGATATTAACAATTACTTTCCAAAGGTCCGTCTTAAATCATTAAAATGCAACTACTATATGTCCTGACACTTTTGCTATAATCCCTGCCCACCCTCACTGCTTCCCAACCCCCTGCCCCGCCTCAATACACACATAGTCATTTCCAAGGATCCAAATCAGGATTTAGCCTTTTTAAAAATTTTATGCTGGGCTCCTGTTATGTGCTAAGGAGTACACTGTTGAAGGCAGGGACAGGACACATTCACCACTGTGTCCCCATCAAGGCCTAGCACAGTGCCTAGCACAGGGCCCTCAAAATTCTTGCTAAGCAAATGAAGAACTGCTAGACAAGAACCATGTCCTTAAGAGCTGGCTGTTGACAGAATCTATTTACCATTCTTCTTGTCCATGCTTTCGCTCATTATTAGCAGGTATCTTTTCCTTCTTTCATGGAAGAACTAGCATTTACTGAACTCCTAACACATTTAAATTTATAGGTTACTTAATTTAAAATTAGGAATATGTAGGAAGGGTGCATCTTGGGATGAAGAAACTGAAACTCAAGAGAGGGTAATTTTTCCAAGGACACATACTAGTAAGTGGTAGAGTGAAAGTTAACATTCAAGTTCACTGGGCTTCCAAAGCTTTGCTGTTTGCTCTGTACTTGTGTGTTCCAAATAAATTGGGCTGATCTGTAAGGGTTTACATATGAATTCTTTTCAAGTTCAAGATTTTCATTTAAATAATTTTAGAATTAATAAAAGTTTGTGGTATATTATCTGACAACTGCCTACAACTATCTATATTAATTTAAAAATTAAGTCATAAAATAGAGCCTGGGTGGCTCAGTCAGTTAAGCATCTGATTTTGGCTCAGGTCATGATCTCAAGAAGGTTCGTGAGTTCAAGCCCTGTGTCAGGCTCTCTCCTCTTATTGTGGAGCCTGGTTCAGATCCTCTGTCTCCCTCTCTCTCTGCCCCTTCCCTGCATGCTCTCTCTCTCACTCTCTCTCTCTCTCTCTCTCTCTCTCTCTCTCTCTCTCTCAAAAATAAGCTTAAAAAAATTAAGGAATGTGTACAGCATGTAGGGTATAGTGGTGACTACCGGAAGCCCTGAAGTTGCAAATGGTAAATGGGGGGTGGGGTGGGGGGAATCCAGATAAAGACCAGGTGGAGGAGAGTGAGACTGACTTTCATCTGAATGATTTTTAATCACCTGTATTGTGCTGCTTTTATAATTAAAGACAGTAAGACAATAAAGAGTCTTCAAAGACAAAGTCTGTGAGTTTAGTTTTTTGTTTGTTTTTGAGAGAGAGCATGAGCAACGGAGGGGCAGAGGGGAGAGAGAGAGACGGAAAGAGAGAGAATCCCAAGTCCCTAGCAGTCTGCGTGCCCAGCATGGAGCCCAATGTGGATCCAAACTCTGTGAGTTCTAGACTTGAGTACTAAATTAGTGACCCTAGGCAAGTAATTTAACCTTGTTGCCTTAGTAAGAGACCTCTGTTCCAGGGTGGTTGTGAGTGAAGATTGGATGAGTTAATCCATGTAAAACATTCAGGGCGGGACCTGGCTGAGGTAGACATCACAACAGAAAGGGGCAAGGGGATGAGCACGGTGGCAGACAGAATAATGGCTCCCCAAACACCCACAAGCTAATCTCCAGCACTGTGACTATGTCCCAGAGCAAAAAGGACTCCGCAGATGGGGTTAAGGATCTTGAGACGAGGAGATCATCCTGGACTGTCCCATGTAATCACAAGGGTCTTTAAACAGGAAAGAGGAGAGGAAGAGAGTCAGAGAGAAGGACGCGTGAGGACAAAAGCAGAGATCAGGGCGGTGGTAGGAAAGAGCCCTGAGCAGGAAAAGCAGGTAGACTCCAGAAAGCTGAAAAGGCAAGGAAACAGACTCTCCCCTGGAGCCTCCAGAAAGGACCAGCCCTGCCGACACCTTGGCATTATCCCTGTGAGACTGATTTTAGACCTCTGACCTCCAGAACCGTAAGAAGATACATTTGTCTTGTTTTAAGCCATTGAGTTTATAGTAATTTGCTCCGGCAGCACTAGGAAGCTAGTGCAGACACAAAAGGAAGTGCAAGCCCTCAGTCAACAGAGATGGAAAGAGAAGTGACTAGGATGGCACCCTTTCAAATACCATAGAACATCTGGATACAAAGCCGAAACCGTCCCTCGGCAAATCAGCCAGCAAAGTGAAGGCAGAAGGGTATCTGCCTGGTTTAGTCACGTCAGGATAGAAGAAGCTGTCAAAGCTCATTGAGCTGCATGTCTACACACATAGAATATCACAGCCTTTCAGTCCCTCAAGAGAAAGCAAGTGCCTGCCCGCTAATATTTTAGTGAGACTGTCCCTACACATTTGAACAATTGATTCTTGCTAACTCTCTCTTTGGTAGTCAGTAAGAAACAGCTTCTTGCAGTTCGCCCCTTAATCAACAGAAACACTCATAAACCCGGCTGATTTTCCAGCAGGTGTATATATGTATTCATAGACATTTCTTTTCTTTTTTGTTCTTTCTTTCTTTTAATAAAAATGTAGCTCTCAAAGGTATCCTGAGAAAAGCACTCAGGCTTACAACATTACAGCTTTAATGAGCCAAGAATTCTATTTTTTCCCTATTACACAGAACAATAATTCTTAACAGCTTAAACTTTCAAAGCACTTCACAAGCATTTAATTAATCTTCTCCACTGCCAAAGAGAGGGAAACTGATATTCATAGTATCTCATCCTGACATCCTTTAATTTGGCAAGACTTCCGCTGGCTTTGAAAAAGTGTCTGTACCCCTAAGGTTATTTGGGCCACTGTTGCTTAATCGGTCCTTCTTACCTAATGAAACCTGGTAATCAGAGCGGTTTAAATTGCCGTCTCATCAGGGCTAGATGGGGCAGGGAGAGCTGCTCTGAGCCTGGAAGAGAAATGGCAGTGATTCCCTCAGAGAAATGACAAAGCTCGTCTGTACCGACCCTGCGAGATGGGGCTCGTGATGAAGGCTGATTGCCAATTGCTTCAGAGACCGATTCACTCCGCGGAACTGGGGCACGATGTGTATCGTGAGGCCTTCTCAGACCTCTGCTCTCTTGAGGCCCAGAGGGAGCCAGCCACTGAATTTCACTGTGCTCTTTGCTTAGCCTCTCAGATGCGTGGGAAGCTCTAGGAAGCCCTACTTTTCTCTCTGTTCAGACCCGCTTCCTGGCTAAGGTTTCAATAACATAGACCAACCAGCCATGCCACCTCGCAGACTGAGGCAGACTCTCTGTCAGCCCCACGCTGCAAAGGCCTTCCCCCTCCTCAGTCTCCCACCAGGCCTGCTCCATTTACTATATTTTTGACTAGCTAATCTCTTTCACTCCATTATGTCAGTTACACAGGGGCCACAATAATGTCAAAGCCCATTTTCAATTCAAGGAAACAAAATTCAAGAAATGCTTTCTGAGTGCATGCTGTGTGCCAGGCACTGTGGGATCCTAGCTAGACAAGGTTCCAGACCGCAAGAACTTTGATTTTAAGTAAGATAAATGGCCAAATAACTATAATGCAATAATGGAGGTGCCAACAAGCTATTGCTGAGAGAAAAGGGGCTGAAGAGAAGGGAAAATAGCATTTATAGAGGGTAGGGAGGAATCACTGGCAGGTTTTTGACAGACGTAGCATTTAAAATAGCCCTTAAAGGATGCGATTTTAGTGAGCGTAATGGGAAGGTGTGAATCATGATATAAAAAATATATAAAAAGAAATATAAAAGATATATATTTGGTCCTTGTCCCTGACAGAAGCACCTGTGTTCCAGACCCTTCCATTCCTTGCCCTATGTACCTCTCCATCTGGCTGTTCTTTTGTATCCTTTATAATATTCTTTATAATAAACCAGGAATGGGAAGTACAGCATTTTCCTGAGTTTTGTGAACCATTTGAGCAGATTACTGAACCTGAAAGGAGGAGTTGTGGGGAGCCCCTACTTCGCAGCCAAGTCAGACAGATGTATGGGTACCTTGGCACCCATTTCTTGTAACTGGTATCTGAATTAAGGGCATCCCTGTGGTATTGAGCCCTTAAACCTATAGAATCTGATGCTGGCTCCAGGGAGTTAGTGTCAGAATTGAATTGAATTGTGGGACATCTAGTTGGTGTCTGGAGAGTTTAACTGTCCATGTGGAAAAATCCCACACATTTGGTGTCAGAAGTATTGTGAATAAAAACAACTCAGGTAGGGTTTTCCAGACCAAGAGACTGGGACGCGTGCAGGGTGTGCTTAGGCAAACAGAAGCCCAGTTTGGCTGGGCCCTCGAAGAAGTGCAGCTGGACAGTTAGGTTGAACCAGATTGTTCAGCTTAATGGGTTCAACACTTATTGATGTGTTGCCACAGCTTAGATTATTCCTGTACCACTGTCTGAATATTCTCCAGATCCACATATCATCTGTACTCTACTTCACGTCATTCTTAAATCAGCTCGCTATGTTATGTAAAATTTTTTAAGATTTTATCTTTAATGTTTACACCCAACATGGAGCTTGAACTCACAACCCAAGGTCAAGAGTCATATGCTCTACCGACTGAGCCAGCCAGGTACCCCTGTGTAAATTTAATGAACACTGTATCAGGGGGTCAAAAATGGCCCCACAGACCAACTACCCCACTGTCTGTTTTTGTATAGCCCACCAGCTAAGAATAATTTTTATATTTTTAAATGGTTGGGAAAAAAATCGAAGGAAGAATAATATTACATGACATGTGAAAACTACATGAAATCCAGATTTTAGTGCCCAATGATAAAGGGTTATTTTGGACACAGCCATTCCCATTTACTTACACATGGTCTATGGCTGCTTTTGTTCTGTGACAGTAGAGTTGAATAGTTGTGACATAGACCATACCTGACCTAGTCTAAAATGTTTACTTGCTGGCCCTATACAGAAAAAGTTTGCCAATCTCGGATATAAAGTAAATGCACTAACATATACATCTGGAAATCCCATCACTTATAAATGAAAAGCAACTGAAACAAATCATTTTAAAATAAAAGTAACACCACAGTACACACTCAAGTAATGCCTCGGGAAAGTATTTATTGAGCACCTACTTTGTGGCAGACACTTTTTGCTAAGCACCTTTATATGGGATAATAATGATAGCAGCTACAGTGTAGCTCACGATTTAATGTGAACAAGTACTTATATACATTATTTCATTTAATCATCAAGATACTGGATTGGAAATAATGCTGTTTCCCTTTAGGAGATAAGAAAACACAGGATCATTCAGGTGAAGCAACTTGCCCAGGGTCACACCAGGAGTAAATGACCACCTGCAGGATTTCATCTCAGATCTGGGGATTTCAAGGCTCCTGCAGGTCAAACATCAAAGCACCGTAACCTCACATACTGTGAGACCAGCAATGCTAAGCTTAAAATTCCATTCCTATGTCTGAAACCAAGGGGAGCCCTTGAAAGTGTCTGAGCAGGGAGAGTAACATACTCAGAGCCCTGGTGTACTAGCATGGGTCTGGGCATGCTGAGCAGGAAAGACAGGACTGCGTACCCTGGAGACACATCAATTCGTAGGTTCTCATAGTCAGTTAGTGACACTGCAGTAGGGGTGAAATCCAAAGGGCTTAGTGGAGAAAAGGACATGTGAGGTGAGAGAGAGGGAAGGGTCAGAATGCCCCAGCTTCCGTGACCTCGGAAGGATGAGCAGCAGATGGCAGGAGGGGAAGCGAAATGCAGACAGGGCAAGCTGAGTGGCCTGTGAGGCATCCAGATGGAGGAATGCAGCAGACAGGAGGAAATTTGGGAATGGAACTTCAGAGAATAGTATGCTTTAGGATATCATCTTCCTAGAGGGGATGGGTAAAATCGCAGGAGCCATGAGATGTTCAGGGGCAAGAGGATACAGAGAAAGAAAAGGGCATCAGGGAATGCCCATGTTCAGAGAGAGGAAGGCAGGAGGAGCAAGATCAAAAGAGCAGGGGGTGGGGGCACCTGGCTGGCTCAGTTGGTTAAGAGTCTGACTCTTGGTTTCAGCTTGGGTTGTGATCTCGAGGTTTGTGGGTTTGAGTCCCGTGCTGGGCTCCAGGCTGACAGTATGGAGCCTGCTTGGGATTCTTTCTCTCTCCCTCTCTCTCTGCCCCTCCTCCACTCATGCATGGGTGTGCTCTCTCAAAATAGATAATGGGGCACCTGGGTTTTTCAGTCGGTTAAGCATCCGACTTCAGCTCAGGTCATGATCTCACGGTTCGTGGGTTCGAGCCCCACATCAGGCTCTGTGCTGACAGCTAGCTCAGAGCCTGGAGCCTGTCTTCGGATTCTGTGTCTCCTTCTTCCTCTGACCCTCCCCAGCTCACGCTGTCTCTCTCTCTCTCTCAAAAATAAATAAAAACATTAAAAAAATATAAAAAAGTAAGTAAATAAATAAATAGACAAATTTTTTTAAAGGGGGGGTGCCTGGGTGGCTTAATTGGTTGAGCATCCGACTCTTGATTTTGCCTCAGGTCATGATGTCACAGTTCATGGGTTCGAGGCCCGTGTCAGGTGCTGATGCTGACAGCATGAATCCTGCTTGGGATTCTCTCTCTCCCTCTGCCCCTACCTCAACTCACATGCTCTCTCTCCTTCTCTCTCAAAAATAAATAAATACACCTTAAAAGAGAGAGAGAGAGAGAAAGAGAGAGAGAGAGAGAGTAGGAGAGAAGAAGGAGGAGGAGGAGGAGGAGCAGGAGGAGGAGGAGGAGGAGGAGGAACCCTCTTGGGAGACACATCCCAGAACCTAGGGATAACAACTAGGAGTGAAAGGGACTTCTAAGAATGCCGGAGATCTGTGTACTTCTGTGGCCAGAGAAAATAGGAGAAGCAATGTAAAGAGAAAATGGTGGAAAGATTTGAAGACCCAAGACAAACAAGAGGTGATGATAAAAAGAGCAGGGAGGATGGTTAGACCTGGAAGGACGACAGATCTGTCTTGGCCAGTGTATGGTTTAAAAACATATCTACAGGGGTGCCTAGGGGGTTCAGTCAGTGAAGCGTCTAACTCTTGATTTCGGCTCAGGTCATGATGTCATGGTTTGTGGGTTAGAGCTCTGCGTCAGGCTCCGGGATGACAGATCGGAGCCTGCTTGGAATTCTCTCTCTTCCCCTTTCTGCCCCTCCCCTGTTCATGCTCGTGCACATTCTCACTCTCAAAAAAAATAAACTTTTTTAAAAGTAAAAACATTAAAAATAACAACATATCTACAAATACACCTTCTTTCAAAAAGTAGAGCTTAATCCCCTAGCCCTTCAGCATGGGTTGTACTTGGTGACTCATTTCTAGCAAATAAGACAAAAGCAATGGTGTGTCACTTCCAACATGGGGTGGGGGGGAAGCATTTGTTTTCCTTTTTGTTCTCTCTTTTTTGGATCACTTGCTCTACGGGGTACAGTCACTTTGTCATAAGAACACTCAAGTGACCCTCTGGAGTAGTCCATTGGTCAGCAACCAAGGCCTGTTACCAAAAGCCAGCCAGGACCCCACGCCTCCAGCCAATGGCCATGTGGGTGAGCCCTCTGGTGACAGCAGCTCAGGCCCACAAGACTGCAACCTCATGAGAGATCCTGAATCAGAACCACCAAGCTAAGCCACTCCCAGATTCTTGACCCACAAAAACTGTTTAATAATCTATGCGTGTTGTTCAAAGCTGCTAAGTTTGGGATAATTTGATAGACACCAATAGATAATTAATAAAGTTAGCAATTGGAGCCTCTTGGACAGGAACCACTCAGGTTTCCCCATTTCCTGGAATATCTTAGAAACATAAAACCTAAAGAGGCCACAGGGACTCCTATTCCATTTCTCCAGAGTGGGGAAGGGTTGGTGGCAGAGCTTACACAAAGATCTATGTTTCCATATTCTCCACACGTGGTGAAACACCTCTGTCTCCCTGCAAGTCTCTTCCTTCTCAGTGCATTCGCCCATCTGCTCATCCCACAAATATTAAGCAGCTACTTCATCTGGGAACTGGCTAAACAGCATTGAGTAAGACAGACCTGTTCTCTGGAGTTTACATTTTAATGGGGGAAGGCAGTGGTGATGATACAAGCAGACACATAAATAATTTCAGACAGCATTAGGTGTTCTGGAGAAAATAAAACAAGGGAATTGGGAGATTCCTGGGATGGGGGGCAGGTTATGACTATAGGCAGGGGGTAGACAATAGGCCTGCCACCATCATTATAGGGGGCCAGACCAAGGACATAGATGGAGGCCCCAGGCATACGTCTAGGTATTTAGAAGTATAAATCAAGCTAACAGACTATGAAAATATGTTCTACTATCCTATGTGGAAAATATGTCCCCATAAAGACCTGAAATACATGGTCTGAATTTAAAATCAGCCTTCCCAGAACACAGCAGCATAGAGAGAGCCAGCTTGACCTTTAGCCCTCCTCCTGACCTCTTTCTCTCCCCACCTGTCCCCCACCCCACTCTGCCTCACGTCAAGGGGCCTCACCTGTGTCTGTGTGGACGCTGTAGCCCAGTATCCCAGCTCTGGCCTTACTCCACTCCCAAACACAGGCCTAAGCAGGTGTTCGCTTAAGGTTCTGTCTATCTACTGGAAGACAGAAAGGGGGAGAAGGTGCCCAAAGCCTTAGGGGTTGAACAGGGCTGTTGAACAGGGATTTCAAGGCCCCTCTAGCTGAAGCATGGTCCAGAAGGGAGCTCCAGGTGGGCACCTCTCCCTGGCTTTTAGACTTCTCACACCTGAGGGGCATGGCCACAGGACGGTCAAAGCTGGTCTGTTACAGGCAGTGCATCATTTTCCTACTGCTGTCGCAACAACCACAAACTTAGTGGCTGAAAACAGCACAAATTCATTGTCTTGCAATTCTGTAGGTCAGAAGTCAGGTAGGATCGCCCCTGAAGTCAGGTAGGATCTCAGGGTTAAAATCAAGGTGTTGGCAGCCTATGTACCTTTCTGGAGGTTCTAGGAGCAAATCCATTTCCTTGCTCATTCAGGTTGTTGGTAGAATTCACTCCCTTGCAGTTACAGGACTGAGATCCCCATTTCTTTGCTGGCTGGCAGCTCAGGTTCATTCCTACCTTGTTTGCATTCCTGACCCATCACAGAATCATAGCCTAATCAGAGATTGTTAGCATCAGAAGATGGTGTTGAGGACCCTAAGCCACCCTGCCCCCCAAATAGAGATCCCACATCAAGACACCTTGGACAGACCCCAAGTTCTCCTAACTCCCAATTGATTATTCCTTTCCTTACACCTCATTGCATTCTCTATCAGGAAAGCCACCTCTCTGCCAGTCCACCTCCTCACATCTTTCAAGAGCCAATCCAAAGAGCGCCTTTTCTGGAAAATCTTCCCAGTTGTGTTGTGGCCGACCTTATGCTATATCCCCTTCGGGCAGACAGACACAACTTGGCCATCATCTCCTCATTTTTGTTCTGTTAGCTGTTTGTACCTGTAGTCCCCGTCACTAAATCACACATGCATTGTGACTTCTCTAGTTTTCCCATAACAGACAGCAAAGGTGATAGAAATGTTTTCAGTGAAGAAAGGCAGGAAAGTAGGTATGATGGAAAATGGAAGGAGATAGGACTTAACTCCAGAGTCCTGATGGCAATTTCAGACTGACTGGTGATGTGTACAACGTCTCTGAGTGGTCTGTGACATTGCTGGAATCAAAGCAGGGTTGTTAAGAGGTCATCTGTGCAACCAGGGCTATGCCAGGACAAGGACTCTCTGGCGCCTTCACACACACCTTTAATAAACGTTTCCTTCCTCGTTTTGTCTTGGGCACCTTCCTTAGAATATATGTCCATTTTTTGTTCCCTCAGAGTTCACGCTTTTTTAGACTCCCTGAAGGGAAGTTATAGGACAAAAACAGACTAGAAATATAAACACAGAGATCACTGTGTCAGGATTATCTTTAAGAGACTACAGAATTTAAAAGGCTCCAATTTGCAGATAATTCCTTGAGCTCCTCTTGGTGGCTAACCATGCTAACCAAAATGATTTTGTAAACACAAAAAGAAAAAAATATTGGGTTCTGCTACTCAGTTTGGTTTCCTCCTCTAAGTAGTAATGCAAACTTTTCCTGCCCACGCCCACCTGATAGAATCAGAGTCAGTGGAAAAGCACTGAATATTTATGTGAAAATGCATTTAGGGTGTTCAGTCCCCAGTAAGTTGTTAAATTTTGGGTCCAGGAACGTGAAGTTATTCGTATAATGAAGAATTGAGCTCTTGCCACTGAACTTGGACCCTTGGTACAGGGGTGACAGGGAGAATTGTCAGATTTCCAGGTGTCCTTTGCCAGCTTGATAAGTATTGCAAAATCTGAAGGCCATGGTGGAGAGCAGCCAGGGATGAGAGATCAAGCAAACGGCCAGGGTAGGTAAGTACCTTGCTCAGCGCTTCCAAATAATTTGGTGTGGGAGGCGGGAGGGTGGATTTTTTTAATGATTTTATTATTTTTAAGTAATCTCTATACCCAATGTGGGGCTCAAACTTAAAACCCTGAGATCAAGAGTCATACACTGCACTGACTGAGCCAGCAAAGTGTCCCAATTTTTTGTGATATTTTAAAACTATGTTAACAACAGTGTTTTTTGTTTTTTGTTTTTGTTTTCCCCCTTGGAAAAATTATAAGATCTGAAAGTGGTCCCATTTTTCCCCTGGGTATTAAGGAAAAAGGTAGGACATTATGCTTTTGGCACCATTCGGGGCATCGTTGTTACAGGAACAGAGATGGGTAAGCATAGATTTCCAAATGCTGAAGGCCTCTAAGTCAATATAAGGATGAGCATTGGTGAAGCCCAGGTAATGAAAGGAAAAAGCAAATAAATACTGTCCCCTCCTGCCCCCTGGCCAGGGCTTCACAAAAGAGTCCATTAAACTAATTGACGCAGGCCTTCCTGGAGAGCTGACAAAAGTCCCAGCTGGGTTAGGTTTCCCCACCTCATTCCCTAGCTGGGGATCTCAGATAGCCTCCCTTCACTCGGGGAAGCTGGGTCACACGGGCCTCATGGACATGGGGCAAAGCAATGGCCAGGAAGCTGAAAAAGAACCCTAAGTCCAGCCCACTGAGACCTTGTGCTTCCGCATCTATGAAGTAAAGAAACTCTAGACAAGAGTTTCTTGGTCTAGAAACTTTTCAGCTTTAATTCTGTGTGGAGAGGCAAATCTTTATTTAAAAAAAAAGCTCTCAGAAGGCTTACTATTTACTGGATAGCTACCATGTGTCAGCTGTTTCTTATTAACACTTAATGCTCACAACTCAAGTAGGATTTGCCCATTTTGTCAATTGTTTCTCCCATTTTATAAATGAGAAAATTAGGTTTGGGAAATGTAATAACTGAGGTCATTAAAGTCGAGTAGGCATACACTAGCCTTCACTCTGAAGTCTGTCTGGGTCCAAAGTCCATTTCTTTACACCAGTCTGCTCCCTATCACCTTTTATGTCTTTACTACTTTCTATTACAAGTCACCAGCCCTGGCAAATCTGCTAGAAATCACAGATGAAGCCATTCTGCTCTCCTGGGAGAGCTTCAGAGTCTGGCTTTGTATTTAAATTTCTCAGACTTTGTTCTCCAGCAACCTTGATCTCTGGGCCACTGCGTTCTCTCGACTTGACTGAAAATATGAGTTGAACCCTACTTTGGGCCAGGCACGGTGCTGAGCTGTTCACATGCTGCTGTGACCCTCATTACAACTCTCTGATATAGGGGTTGAACTGTAGTTCTGTAGTTATCCTACTTCTCAGAGGACAGAACAGACCCAGAGAGGTTAAGTAACTGGTCAGAGGCTGCACATCTAGGTTGAAATAGGAGCCCAGAGGGTCTGATCAGTTAGGCTACAGAGTTTCCCTTTGATGAGACAAAAGGGTCATTCCCCTAGCACTGTGCATGCTCCATAACGCAGACAAGATCAGCTATTAAAAAGCGGATGGTCCAGGACTTGCAAATTGGATGTCAGTTCAACTCGTTCTTTTCCACAGTTATTCTCTGGGTGCCCATTCTGCAAATACAGGGGGCACCATCTGCTTCCAGGCAGAGGCCACATCTTTCCACCTTTCCATGAGGACTCACTGGAAACTGTGTTTTTTTTTTTTTAAATATTTTAACGTTTATACATTTTTGAGAAACAGAGAGAGAGCGTGAGCAGGGGAGCAGCAGAGAGAGAGGGAGACACAGAATCCGAAGGAAGCTCTAGGCTCCGATGTGTCAGCACAGAGCCCGATGTGGGGCTCGAACCCACGAACTGTGAGATCATGACCTGAGCCAAAGTTTTACGCTTAACCGACTGAGCCACCCAGGCGCCCCTGGAAACTGGATTTTTAACTGACTTTGGCTGAAAGTTCCCATTATTCACAAGGATAAATCAAAGCCTTGGTTGCCAGAATAAGGAGATGCCCCTTTGAACAGTTATAATTCCAAGTGGCTTCTCATCACACTAGGATAAAATCCAAACTCCTGCCCTACATGATCTGGCCCTCGCCTACTTTCCTGACCCTTGGTCACATGACTGAATAAATCTGACTTCAGCCTTTGTCATGTCTTCAAAGAGCCCTTTTAATTTGTTTGTTAATTTATTTTATGACCACCCTAGCCTCCCCTACCAAGGAGCACATGGTAAATATTTAATTTATTTGAATTTGCTGCCATTTATTGTTTCTGATCCTTGTTGATTAACCCAAAGCATCTGCAGAAATGGAAGCCTACTTTTCAGAGGCAATTTTCCATGGATTTCTAAATAGAACAGAGGCATAATTGCCCTTGTTCTCAACTCTTTTCAAGGGCATTTGTGTAGTAAACAGCCTTTGGAGATAGAGATAGTACCTACCTGCAGAGCAAAGAGCAGGTTTGCTGACAGCCTTGAGAGAGAGAGAGAGAGAATGGCTCACTCTGGAGATGGAGGCAATGGGCTCACTGCTCATTACAAAAGATGTGGATGCCCAAATACACGCAGCAATGCACCCCACTGTGAGTGCAGGTGCCACCTGGTCCTCTCCACATCACCCTGGGAATGGGGCTTGGGGAACTGACCCAAGACATTGATGACACAAGAGCAACTGCTATTGCTGTGAGTAATAAAGTCCTTTGCCTCTGACCCAGGAGTCTCATGTCTGCTGCCAACATCCATGAAATTGTGGCAGGCTAACTAGTTGCCCTGCAAGTAAGGTAAAGTCCCAAACCTTTCACAGTTCTTGACGCCCACAGCCAAGCTTGCTCCAGGTGACGCAGCTTTGCTTCACTCATGCTCGAGCCGCCAGTGACAGCACACAGTTACAGCAACCCTGAAGTCTATGCTCTTTCTGGGGGTAGAAGATTTCCAGGGAGTTTATTTAGAAACTTATTTATAATACTATAAGGGAATCTCATTAGTATTGTGATGTTTATAAGTATCAAGATGTTGCCAATTTGCATCATCACCAAATAAAAGAGGAAAAGCATGAAGCTTATTGTACACCTTGCATGATCTTTTTGTGACTTTGTGTCAGCCGAATGCTCTCTGTTCAAGGCACTGGATGAATCCATGGGGCTTCCCTTCCATGATCCTGAGTAACCTGGGGTTGGGAAGGGGGAACTCTGTATACTTGTATATCGTTATACTGTTTTACACTTAGCTATATGACTTTACAATCAAAAGGATTTGAAATACTAAAGAATACAATTCATTATAATGACAAAAGTAGGTTCCAATATCAAATAAAAAGAAAGAAAATTTCAGAGCCTTTAAACATATGGGGTCTTAGTCCTCTCTCCTCCCCTATTTTATAAAGAGATTAGTTTTTTCATTTTGTGTAGGAAGATTCGTTAAACATTTGAGTCCACCCTCCTCTCCTATTTTATAAAGAGATTAGTTTCTTTGTTTTGTGGGGGGAGAGCAATAATTGGACTGAGATAGACCAAAGAGACGTTCTTCAAACCATAATTCACTCATTTAAAAAAAAAATATATATATATATATATATATATTGTTTTCCTACCTGTAGTAAGTTCAGTGGGAAATAGAAAAATGTACGAGCTCCCATTCCCCACCCTAAAGGAATTTACTGTGTTATGAGGGACCTACCTTGTGCATAAATAATTTAAATAAAACAAAGGCGAGGCATGCCCTAGAAGAGGCAGGAGTGCAGGGTAGGGGGCATATCTTGATGGAAACAGCAGCATTTAACCGGGACCACGTGGCTGGGAGCAGCTGGATGTGGAGACAAGCACCCCGTCCCCCAGGGCCATGCGTGCTGGAGGGGCACAGAGGTGTGAGTGCTGGAGAGGAGGGGAGCTACCTCTCGACACATACATTACAGCCAGATTGGGTTTGAATACCTAAGAAACGTGGACTGCATTAATTTATTGGTGTGCATTTGTTACTGTGTGGACCCAAGCTGCCAAACAGAAGGCCATCCAAGGGTGACAAATGGAAGAATGGGGACATGCTGGAAGGTTAAAAGTCATGGTGAAGGAAAAGGCAAATATAGAAGAAAGGGAACAGGGCAGAACGGACTCCGGGGCATCTGTGAAATGCCCCCACCTCAGAAAACCTGCTCTTCTTTTCCTAGTCACAGAGAGCCGGAGAGCCAGTTTATGGAAGGCAAGAGTAACAGAAGTCCTTCACCTGTATTCTTATTTCAGGGCATCAGTTCAATTAAGTTACAGATTCTTTTAATTTGAGTGAATTCTTACGTTGTACATTTTGGTATGTCAGCTTCATTCAACTTTGCTGAACATGTTTGAGTGGCACAAATCTCTGGGATTCATGGCATTTAAAAAAGTTAGAGTTGGAGAAACTTCTATGCTATCGGATCTCATGTCCACAAACCCCTATTTATTATATAGTTTTTGTTTTAAGCCCAATGTGGGGCTTGTACTCACAACCCTGAGATGAAGACCTGAACTGAAATTAAGAGACGCTTAGCTAGCGGAGCCACCCAGGTGCCCCTATTATGTAATTTTTAAAGATTGAATTTGTGGTCCTTTAAGACTGGGCAACGATTCTTACAATCCTAGAAGGTAAAAATGAGAACTTTTTACCTTTTTTTTTTTTAACAAAACCAAAGAGACAAACGTGTTTATTAGGTGGAACGTAGGAGGATCTTCTCAGAAGAGACATTCCACATGGCCTGAAATACTCTAAATTGACTTCACATACCATTCTTCCCCGAAGTAGATTCAAATCTGCACCTTACTGCAAAGAGAGAGGGTTTATCAGTCACTTTCGTGAGTCAACTGGGCTGCTCCACATACTAATTACCTAACGTGTAACAACAGATCAGAAATAGGCCAGGGGTCATGGTGCAAACACTATCTTGAAAAAAGCTGCAAAGTAGCTGAGCAGATTCCTCTCCCCTGACCCCCCTCCCTTCTTGTCTCGGAACTCCTGTGCTATGGAGGCTGAAGAGTCGGTGAGGATGGACAACATGGGTCCACCATTGCAGCTCCCAGGTCAGCCCAGGGGTCTCCTCTATCTGACCTGCCCCCTCCTGGCACTTATACAAGAGGTTCGTGACATGGCTCTGCACCTCTAAACGCCCATTACGGGCGTATGTCTACACACAACTGCTCAGCAAGGTGCATGGCAGCTTCTGCTGATGGAAATGAACTTTGCTAAAAATGTAGGCAGTCAGGGCGAGGACACAATTGCACAAGCCTCACCTCGCCCAATTCTTCCACTAAAAACAAATTGTTACTTAGTGATCAAAGCAATTTGGCCTCCTTCAGAAAATTACCTACCTCAAGCAGTGTATCAAAACCATCTGTGACCCCAGTCTTGTCCACCGGTCTTCAAATATGGGGTCTTTAGAATGTAGCAAGGCGTGTCATTGTTGGAAACAAGCATGCAAGCATTGGGTTAGAGAATAAACAGCTGAAAAATGTACTTGTGGTTCAAGAAGTTAGCCTGCTCAGAGAAGGTGGGTGGTAGATGTGATACTCTGAAGGTTAGTTAACTAGCATTATTACACAAGGGCCCTATACCAGATGAGTAGATGACTCAGGGGGGAAAACCTCCCGCACTGCTCAACACCAGCTCTCATGGTAGTGGTTGCATGGCCATAATGTCAGAGAGTGCAGGTCAAGCTGATATTGCCTTCCTGAGGTGTGCTTCAGCACACCACCAGGGCACCCTGCTCTGCACGCATGGCACCCTTTCTCAAATCCCTCCTAAGAGCTGTCAAATGATATCCTCCAGTTTGATCGAGTTCTGAGCTTAATTTATTTTTTTTTTAAAGACAACCAGGTTGATCAAAAAGAATGAAATCTTGCCATTTGCAACAATGTGGATGGAACAAGAATGACTTAGGCTAAGTGAAATAAATCAGAGAAAGATAAATAAATGATTTCACTCATATGTAGAATTTAAGAAACCAAACAGATGAACATAGGGGAAGGGAAGGAAAAATAAGATTTAAAAAAAGAGAAGGAGGTAAACCATAAGAGGCTCTTAAATACAGAGAACAAACTGAGGGTTGCTGGAGGGGAGGTGTGTAGGGGGATGGGCTAAATGGGTGATGGGCATTAAGGAGAAAACTTGTTGGGATGAACACTGGGTGTTATATGTAAGTGATGAATCACTGGGTTCTGTTCCTAAAACCAATATTATTTAAATATTTAAACTTTAAAAATTAAAAAAAAAGTCAGCCAGATGATTTGTCAAGTTTAAGTGGACCTGGTCGATTGGTCAAGGAGAAGGGAAGGATTTGGTGAGGAAATCAAATGATGATTTTTTTTTTATTTTGCTAGTAAGTGTAGACAGGGTCAAGTGGATATAATTTTGGGAGAAGTTTGGGGAGAGCAAAGGAATGGATTACTGTGAAGATATCCAGATCCTAGGAGAATAAGCACATGCAAAGACACAAAATTGTATGAAAATCCACAAAATTGCCAGTAAATGTCCATGCGGAGAGTGGAATGCATGTGGGGGAAATAGCAGGTGGTGAGTTTGGGGACAATGCCAGGATGATCCCGCACAGAGTTTCTATTTTATCTTATGTGCGTTGGGGAGCCATCAGAGAGTTTAGGCAAGAGAGTAACTAACTGGATCTGAGGAGAGCACTCTGACAGCCAAGTCTGAGAGTGATCGAGAGGCCAAGAGTAGAGTCAGGGGACCAGTGAGAGGCTGCAGCAGTGACCCAGGGGGGAGTGGTCTGGGCTTGAGTGTAGAGAGCAGAGGTTGAACTGGAAGTACTTTCTGAAGAGGAAATCTAAAGGACTAGCCATTGGGAGGGGAGAGAAAAGAATAAATACACCTACGTGTCCTGCTTGAGCATCCGGTGAATTCATTTATTTATTGGGAGGGTGGGAGGTGGTGCTCAACATGGAATGGGAAGAATCAAAGTTTGGAATGCTTATAAGAAGTTTAAAGAAGCTTACCATGAGCGAGCAGACCAGGAACTGTACTCTCCCACCCTGCTCAAAACTCTCCGTGGTCCCCTCTTGCCTAAGGCACTAGTTGTAACCTGATTGTGCTTCTGAATCACAAGTAAGCCCTCTGGATGCAGGCAGCTCTCTACTCATTCATCTTTAGGCCAGGACCTCTCCAGCAGGACACAGAATTGGTTCTCAGCAGACTGGTTGCAACTGCGAGTTCACCACACACTGTTTATGCCTTCAAATGTTTCTCTTTGCAAAAGTAACACGTACACATTGTACACATTCAAGTAATACAGAAAGTTTTAAAAACAATAAAAAGGAAAGGGAAAAAAAAAGCCCTAGAAAGCAAGAGTCCCTTCTAACCCCCATATTTCCATTTGGGCTCTTACCAAGATGGTCTAATTGGCCAGATCTGGGATCTGAAAGTGGTATATCTTTCCCTAAAATGCCCGGGGTTGCCAACAAACAGCCAGGGCCTGGGAAACACCCTCTGTGAGTCACTGGGGAGAAAGCTAAGAGAGTCTGACATTCTAAGAAGGTGCAGGAACTGCAGTGTCAGGAGTGGGGAGGCTGTAAGGCTGCGCTGCCCAGTTAGCCAAACCCGCTGAATATGCTCAGGGCCAGCAACCAGGGCCGCCTCCTCGCAGGCTCTGAGGGCAAGAGCCCTGAGTTAGGAAGTTTGCAAGTATTAGGACTACATACTTTTATTGTAAAAATCAATATTCTGGTTATTTTTAAACAGACAACACATGCCCATTGTAAAAAACGTAAGTGAAATTCGAACATTTCAAAGGGATTTTTTTCTATGTCAAAGGAAAAAGGAACACTTTCACTCCTGTCCTGCAGTCTCCCACTGCATGTTTGTTTCTGGGAACCAAGCCATGCGGAGGCCCCTCCTTTTTACTTGAGTGGTGCCATGTGGCCCACTATCCTTACCTCACTCCTTACCTGAAGTTGAGTCAAAACCCTTTGCTGCACCTGCTGCAAGGTGGCGTGACCGCCAGCGTGCCCTTGGGCTGTTTATTGGCTCTGGCCTGGATGGAACGGCTCTTGGAATGGCTGCATTGTTGAAGGCGAGGGCCAGTGGTTTTGATCAGGGCTAAAAACGTATAAATTTAATACAACCAATTCTTGGTGATTGATGGGGGCAGAGGAAAGCAGGTATGTGAGTGCCGCCAGCAATAGGCTGACTCCAGCTCTGTCTCTTTCTCCTCCCTCCTGGCCCCCCCCAACATGTAGATCTTACAAGTAGCCTGAAAATGTGATTTGAGTTCTACCTTCAGACTGATCCACAGTAAACGATTTGCTGAGAGGTTCACAGCCAAATTTGTTCATCCCATAAATACTTATGAAGTGTCTAGTTTGGGTCAGGTCAAGTGTCAGAGGAAGAACACCATTCACACAACAAACATGTTCCTTGGCTTCATAGAGCCTACAGGTGGGTTGGGGAGGCAGGCTTGTAAACAGCTATGTCAATAAAGGACATGGAGGAGATCAGAGGGTGCTAGGGGACAGCACCAACCAGCTGGGTAGCAAACCAATCAGGGAATCAGGGAAGGCTCCCCAGAGGAGGTGGTAATTTAGCTGAGATCCAGAAGAATGAGTAGAGTTAGGCAAGGTGGAGGGTGCATTAGGAAAAGGGAAATGCAAGTGTAAAATAGGAAAGCAGACAGAGGATGGCCCACTGGGGAAAAAACAAACAAACAAACAAACAGAAACGACATCTGCAAGAGATGACAAACATACTGGTTAGGTTCTTTGCTTTCTCAAGTTAGATTATTTGAGTCCTAATTCCAACTCTACCTCTTACAGGCTGTGTGACCCTAGGCAAGTTATTTAACCTCTCTGTGCTCTGTTC
This sequence comes from Cryptoprocta ferox, assembly GCA_028646485.1. Taxonomy (NCBI): domain Eukaryota; kingdom Metazoa; phylum Chordata; class Mammalia; order Carnivora; family Eupleridae; genus Cryptoprocta; species Cryptoprocta ferox. The sequence goes on from CM053563.1 coordinate 22,980,793, forward strand.
CTTCATCTATAAAACAGGACTGATGACTGCATCCAGTTCATGGGATATAAATGAGACAGCATACATGATCAGCACATGGTAAGACTTAGCTATTATTTTATAGTTCCATTACACTGGCTCCAGACCTGTGATGAGGGATAGAAGCAGAGACTGAAGGAAGATGTGAATGGTGGGGGAGACACAGGACAGTTCTCCAAAGGCCTTCTAATTCACATTGGTAGGGTAGGACTCTTCAGGCAACTAAAGAGAAACTGAGAGTAACAAAGGCCTGTGGAGGGCCCTCGCTGAAAGCAGGGAGGGACTTGGTGATTTCCTGGAGCCTATGGGAGACAGAGAGGCACAGGCTGGGTGGTGCTAAGGCTTGGGCCTGCCAGATGCAATGGATAATGGACAAGTGGCCTTTCCTCTCTGGGGCTGTGCCCTCAACTGAAATCAGTTTTCTTGGGGACCGAATGAGACAAGGGAGGCCAGGGGCCTCCCCTCCAAGGTACCCTGCACAAAAGTGGGCTGGCGCCTTTCACCTGCATTCCACAAACAGTTTGTGAGTATAGCAGTTTAGGGCTCTTACCATACTGCCCAGGCCTCCTCTTCACCCAGATTTCTGTGATTTCGCCAGACATATCTCCTGATGTTAACCTGCCCTAGTTGGAACCACGTTCCAGAGGCTTCATTCTCAACTCTGTGCAGCCTGGGCTATCTCCAGCAGGTCCCGATGCTGTAGCCTTTCCAACGCCCCCGCACCAACTGCAGTATTTTAATGCGATTCAGTGAAATACACCAGGCAGTGTATTGTCCAGGAGACCAGTCGCTCAACTCACACACAGTGTGCTGGCATTCGAATGTTTTTAGAAGTCAAGAAACAATGCATCTAGAGTTTTGCCAGCACACTACTATCATTTTTAAAAATTTTTTATTATTTTTTATTTTTTTAACATTTATTCATTTTTGAGAGAGAGAGAGAGAGAGAGAGAGAGAGCACGAGCGGGGGAGGGGCAGAGAGAGAGGGAGACACAGAATCTGAAGCAGGCTCCAGGCTCTGAGCTGTCAGCACAGAGTCAGATGCCGGGCTCCATCCAACCCACGAACCGTGAGGTCATGACCTGAGCCAAAGTCGGACGCTGAACCGACTGAGCCACCCAGGCTCCTTGCTGCTATCATTTTTGTGAGTTACATTAATCCTGAACTATTGAGTGTTTTATTAGTTCACCTTCAGTGTCTGGGAAAGCTTTAATGCAATGCAGTGGCACAGACATGGATGGAGCCAGACCCTGTGCCAGACCCTGGCTACACTCCGGAGATACAAAGGTGAACGAGACTCAGAGAGCCGGCCTCGGATTTTGGAGCACAGCGTCTATGGGAGAAGGAAACAAAGTATTACGCCATGTGATAGATATTAGGGTTGAGGTATAAAAACAGTTCCAGGGAAGCCTGGGCACAGGGATATTGGAGCACATCTACCCAGGTTGCACACTGTCTAACTCTGGGGCGCCATTCACACAGACCAGGGTTTGGCAAACGTTTTCTGTCAAGGGCTGGAGAGTAAATATTTTATGCTTTGTGGACCACACAGTCTCTGTTGCAATTACTCAACTCCGCTGTTGCAGCACAAATGCAGCAATAGACAATACGTAAACAAGCATGGCTGTATTCCAGTCAAACTTTATTTACCAGCTGAAATTGACTGAAATTGAGTCATGAAATATTGTACTTTTCAATGATTTCCAACCATTAAAAAGCATTAAACATCATTCTTAGTTCATGCACTATACAAAAACAGGCGGTGGGCTAGATTGGACCCTGGGGCTCTACTTGGCTGACCCCTGACCTACATTACAATGAGAATGGCATCCCTCTGGGTTGTGCAGCAACCTGAGGGCCCTGCCTGGCTCCACACAGAAGATGGTATTGGAGCTAAGTTTTAAAGGATGCTATTCAAGCCCGACCAGGTGGACACTTTAGGAAAGGGATGACAAGCACAGGGAACAGCATGGGCAAAGGCATAACACAGTTGTCCAGGAGGAAACAGAGAGGGATGGGACATAGAAAGATAGGTTGGAAATGGAATGCAGAAGGCCTTGAATGCCTCACTCAGCAGTGTGGGTTCTGTTCTGTGGGCAATTGGGAGTCATTCATGATTTTAGGCAGGAAGTTATAGGGTCTGTGATTGTATTTTAAGGAGTGGAATGAGAGGTGGAAAGGCCAATTAGAAGGCATGCAAACCAGTCAGGAAAGAGATGACAAGTGTCTAAACAAGCCCGGGGCACAGGAGTCAGGAGAGAGAATTCAAATGTCAACTGGACACACAAAGAGATGCTCAACATTGTTAGCCATCAGGGAAAGGTACATCAAAACCATCGTGAGATGCCACTTCAAGCCCACTGGATGGCTATCACAAAAAAAGACAGATAATAAGTGTAAACAGGGGCGCCTTGCTGGCTCAGTTTGTAGAGCATGTGACTCTTGATCTCAGGGTTACAAGTTTAAGCCCCACATTGGGTGTAGAGATTATGTAAAAATAAAATCTCAAAAAGAAAATAACAAGTGTTGGCAAGGATGTGGAGAAATTGGAACCCCACCACACTGCTGGTAGGGACATGAAATGGTACAGCCACTTTGGAAAACAGTCTGATAGTGCCTCAAAAGGGGACTACTTACAACCCAGCAATTCCAGTCTTACATATATACAAAAAAAAAAATTAAACCTATGTCCACACAAAACTTGTACACTAATGTTCATTTTTTTTAATGTTTTATTTTAGAGAGAGTGTGAGTGGGGGAGGTGCAGAGAGAGAGGGAGACACAGAATCCAAAGTAGGCTCCAGGCTCTGAGCTATCAGCACAGAGCCTGACACAGGGCTCAAACTCATGGATGGTGAGATCATGACTTGAGCCAAAGTCAGAGGCTCCACCAACTGAGCCACCCAGACACCCCTGTATGCTAATGTTCATAGCAGTGTTATTCATCCTGGCCAAAAAGCGAAAACAACCAGATGTCTGTCAACTGATAACATAGATAAATAAATACGGTATATCCGTACAGTGGGATATTATTCATCAATAAAAAGAAACATTACTATATACACATGATGAACCTTGAAAACATCATGCTAAGGAAAGAAACCAATCACACAACACCAGGTATTATATGATTCCACTTACTGCAAAATGTCCAAACTAGGCAAATCTATACAGACAGAAAGATTGGTGCTGGCCTAGGGCTGGGGGATGGGTAAGGGGACTGAGGCGTGACTGCCAAAGAGAATAGGGTTTCTTTTTGGGGGTGAATAAGATATTCTAAAATGGATTGTGGTGATGGTTGCACCTCTTTAAATGGGTGAAATGTATAGCATGTGAATTGTATCTCAATAAAGCTATAAAAAATCATTGCCTTATTGTAACTCAAGAATGGTAATTTTCTCTCTGCATCTCGCTACGTAAATTATCTATCAAATGCAATTTAAAATTCTCATCATTGGTTTTAAAATACATGCCATTTTTTGTAATTTAGGTTTTTGGTTCTGTTTAATTCAATGCATATGTGTTCATCTTAGGAATGATATGCTAATAACCACTTTTTAAAAACTATAACATTATGGAACCCCTAGGGAATTACATGTGAAGTTGAATAGACTCAAAAATACCCTTGGACTTCGTCCTTTCCGTTAGTCCTCACGGCGAGTCAGCCAAGATCTCTTTTGTTCATTTGTTTGTTTGTTTGTTTAACAGTTTTGTTGAGATATTATTCACGTACCATATAATTCACCTATTTCAAGTGTACAATTCAATAGTTTTCAGTCTATTCACAGAATTGGGCAATGATCTTCGCAATCCATTTGTTAAAACATTTTTACTGCCACCAAAAGAAACTCCATACCCAGTAGCAGTCACTCCCTTACTCCCCCAACCACCTACTCCAGGCAACCATGAATCTGCTTTCTGTCTCTCTAGATCTGCCTCTTCTGGACATTTCACATGAACGGAATCCTACAATATATGGTATTTTGTGTTTGGCTTCATTCACTTAGCATAATGTTTTGGTTCATAAAAGGCATAGCAAGTATTGGTACCTCATTCCTTTTTATTGTTGAACAAGATTCCACAGTGTGGCTATGCCACATTTTATTTATCCATTCATTAGTTGATGGATATTTGGTTGTTTCTCCTTTCTGGTTACCATGAATGATGCTGCTATGAATGTGTACAAGTTTTTGTATAGATGTACATTTTCATTTCTCTTTGACACATAACTAGGATTGGAATTGCTGGGTCAAACCTAATCATTGTATAAGAACATAGCTTATAGCTATGTATTAGCTTCCATATTCAGCAGACACGGATCTCATTGTCTACTAACTCTAGCTGTCATATGATGAATTTCCTTCCATCCAGGGAATTCAACCACCCAAACATAATGTGTATATCCTTTGATGTGGACATACACATTAACTAATATACCTGGGTGCAGCTCTCATTTTCAACCAGAGATAAACACAAAACAGCATCCACATGTCTCAAAGGAGAACACTGCCATGCACTAACTCCACCTGCCATATCTTTCAATTACATTTCATGGTAGTGACAATATGATATTCCCCCTTCCAATTAAGATGAGAGAGGGGTACAGATAACAATGTCCCTTTTGCTTTCTCCTCACATTTTTCTTTTCTTCTTTTTTTTCTCACAAAGGAAGCAAACAGAGTTAATGGTACAGCAGCCCTGGCTCCCATGTTTAGGGGTTCAATGCAGTTCTGCACAAAATAATGGTGAGAATTCTCAACCATCATCCTCATGACTTTCCTTGTGTGTGTGGTGAAAAATATACAACATAAAACATGTCATTTTAACCATTTTTAAGTGGCATTAATTCCATTCACAACATTGTGCAGCCATCACCACTATCTGTTTCCAAAAACTTCTGCATTACCACAAACAGAAACTCTGAAACTCTGAGGAAAAAAAACCCATTCTCCTCATCCTCATAACTTCTTTAAAAAATTTTTTTATGTTTATTTATTTTTGAGAGAGAGAGACAGAGTGCGAGCAGGAGAGGGAGACACAGAATCTGAAGCAGTTTCCAGGCTCTGAGTTGTCAGCACAGAGCCTGATGTGGGGCTCGAACTCACAGACTGCGAGATCATGGCCTGAGCCAAAGTTGGATGCTCAACCGACTGAGCCACCCAGATGCCCCTTATCCTCATAACTTCTAATCTACTTTTTGTCCCTATGAATTTGCCTATTCTAGATATTTCATGTAAGTGGAATCATATAATATTTGTCCTTTTGCATCTGCCTTATTTCACTTGGCATGTTTTCAAGGTTCATCCATGTTGTAGCAGGTGTCAGAATTTTGGACACAATCCTTTTGATGGCTAAATAATACCCCACTGTGTGGATATGCCATTTTCATGTATCCATTTACCTGTTTATGGACACTTGGGTTATTTCTACCTTTTGACTATTGCGAATAAGGCTGTAATGAACATTGGGTACAAGTATATTTGAGTCCCTCTTTCCATGTCTGTCTTTCTTTCTTTCTTTCTTTCTTTTCTTTTCTTTTCTTTTTCTTTTCTTTCTTTCTTTCTTTCTATCTTTCTTTTTTTTTTTTTTTTTTGAGTACCTACCTAAGACTGGAATTTCTAGGCATATGGTGATTCAGTTTAACTTTTTGAGGCACTACTAAAATGTTTTCCACAGTGGTTGCACCGTTTTACTTTCCCACCAGCAATGCACAAGGGCTCCAATTTCTCCATATTCTCACCAACATTTATTTTCAGTTTTTTTTTTAATTATAGCCATTCTGGTAGGTGTGAAGTGGTATTTCATAGTGGTTTTGATTTGTATTTTCCTAATAATTAATGATATTGAACATCCTTTCATGTGCTTTTGGCCATTTGTATATCTTCTTTGGAGAAATAACTATTCAAGTCCTTTGCTCACTTTTTGAATTGGATTATTTGTCTCTCTGTTGTCAAGTTTCTGGAGGATTTTTTGTTTTGTTTTTACATGTTGTGGATATTAAACCCTTATCAGATATATGATTTGCAAATGTTTTCTTCCATTCTTTAGGTTGTGTTTTCCCTTTCTTGATAATATGTCCTTTGAGGTACAAAATTTGTATTTTTAATAAAGCTCAATTTATTTGTGTCATTGTTTGTGTTTTTAGTGTCATACTTAAGAATCACTACCACCTTATGACCTATGTGCAAGAGAGGCAGAACATATAAATGTCCCACAAAAGAATTAACATGGCAGAAACACCAGGTCAACTATCTTCCTATAAAGAAAATATTTGGAAAGCACATACTTGTACTGAATATTGGCTAAAAAAACAACACTTATCTTTTTTTAGACAATTCTGTTACTTAATGAGGTGTTGCTCTGAGAACCACTCTAAGTTCCTTTTCATCATTTATTTGGGTTTCCATCAAGTAGTCAATTTGAGATGTGTCTGCCATACCCATAAACAATTTCTCCTTCTACAAAAACTACCCCCCTACAGTGTCATCTGCCATATAAGTAGTCCCCTAGAAGTCATGTATGTACCTGGTCAGGACTTAAGCTGGCCAAACAGTTTCTCTCTTGAGCATCTGTATTTGACCCTGAGAAATGTGTTAGTTACTGTAAGGGACCGTGAGACAGCCATATCCTGCCATTTCTGCTTCACTCCTTGCCTTGGGGTCTGCATGAGATCCCTATATATCTGTAATAAACATTTCTTCTCTGCAAATTTATGTGGATCAGTTTTGTATCAGCATGATATTTAAAAATAATATTTATGTTCCCATTTTGTGGGTTGGCTTCTCTCCCTGCAGAAACCGTGTCTGCAATTGGAGTTAAGCTATTTTAAGTCCCTTAAGTGATGGGGGACCCTTAGAACACAGGCTCATGATCTGCTTCCTGGAAGACAGTCTAGAGATGACTGTCAGCTCTGAGGAGAACCCTATCCTCTAGTGCCATTTTCAACATGACATTGGCAAAATGGCAAGGCTGTGGTGTCAAGGGCAACCACAACAATTAGCCTAGAGAAGAATACCTTGGCTCTCCAAGGTGTGGCATTCAGGAGCATGCATCTCATTGAGGGATGCAGAGTCTGAGAAAACCTGTGGAGCATCAGAGACCTGTGTCTGATGAAGAGGCCACCATGGCCAAAGCCATGGATATTAGTAGTGGAGGCCATGTGGATAGTCATACTTCAAGAGCCACCAGTCCTGGAGGGCAGGGAGAGGAGATGCTCAGCCTTATAGACCAGTGAGCACCCACAGGTGACTTTTATGCCATTTTCAGGACTCAGTGTTCCTCTATACTAGGGCACATCTTCGGGAGGAGAAGGGACATGGACCTCAAAGGTGTGAAATTACTGCGGTCAACTCTTGTTTACCAGACTAGCCTGGACACAGTTCTCCTTCCTCATCCTCACTCCTTGGTAGGGTACAGGCTTATCAGAAACTGAAAACCCAAAAATACCATGTGTTTTTGCACATCTGAGAGGTCTACGAAGTTCAGTTTAGACCGTCTTCTACTAAAATCTCCAGAACCCCAAATCTACAGATGTTGTCATCGGGAGCCAGAAGAAGAATCCAAAGGCTACTGATTACTGCCTTGCTTAATTACTTGTGTAATTGCCTTGCTTCCCTTTTCCCACTCCCCTTCCTCTCTCCTTCCCTCCTTTCTTTCATCAATAGGTATCAAAGGCCTTATTCTGGGTCGGGCTGTTTGCGGGCTCTAGGGATCCTAAGATGACCAGACACAATTCCTCCTGCATGGCGCTCACAGTCCTGAGGGAAAACAGAGACTAAGCAGTTTTCAAACCAATGAATTAATGCCAAAAAGGGACCACAGGAGCAGAGAGGAAAACCTCTCAACTCTGCTTCAGCAGGTGTTGCGGGATGCTGTATGATTCTCAGAGGAGTGTGTGTACCTCTGGTCTACGTGTGGGTGTCCGTGGTAGACACAACTTGTTATCTACCCCCAAAATATTCTCCCCCTTCTTCCTTCCTCATCAAACCCCTAATCTGTTTGAGGCTGCCTGTGTGCCCATCCTCAGCATAGATATATGATTGCTTCTGTTTCCATTGTCAGACACTCTATTTCCCAGGGCCCCCCTCCCTTGTAGCTGTGGCTTGTGGCCCAGATCTGGGCAAAGGGAAACACTGTTAGAGAGCTTCTGCCATGCTCTGCTTCCCTAATAACTTGGATAGCCCTGGCAGTGCCAGCCCCTCCCCACTATTCCTGTCCTGAATGCATAAGGGATGCCAGGAACTGTGGACCATCTTGTAATCATGATGACAAAAAGCCAAAATGCTGAAATAGCAAAAAGCAGAGATGAAAGAGCCTGCCTTCTCAAAGACCTTGCTCAGCTATTGCAGCAGCACTTGACTGTCTAGCTCCAGATTTCTTACCTGGAAAAATAAAAGCCCTGCTAATTGAGTGTTTTTAAAAGCAAAACTGAAAACATTCCTAACTGACACAGCAGTGTCTCAGAGGAAATACCTGCTCATTCAACATTTGGGGCCCAACTGCCTGACAGCTAATTTTCTTCCTGTTCACCCTGAAGCAAAATCTGACAGTCTGCAGCAGCATGTATGCCCAACTTTTATGGACTGAATTGTGCCTCCCCCACCTCAGTTCACATGTTGAAGCCCTAACCTCTAATGTGACTAGCTTTGGAGATAGGGCCTTTAAGGGGGCAATTAAGGTTAAATGAGTTCCTAGGAGTGGGGCACTAACCCAATAGAACTGGTATCCTTGAAAGAGGGAGGAGAGATACCAGGGGTGCGTACACATGGAGAAAAGGCCATGCAAATCACTGTGAGAAGGTGGTCATTTGCAAGTTTGGGAGAGAGACCTCTGGAGAAACCAATCCTGCTGACATCTTGATCTCAGACTTTCAGCCTCTGGAACTGTGAGAAAAGAAATTTGTTGTTTAAGCCACCCAGTCTGGGGCATTTTATTATGTGTCCCTAGGAAATTAATACATCCAACTACCTCCTAAAGAGGTCCTCTCTGGAAAGTATATAGTTAAATAGTCCATCACTCCCACCAACAGCAGAACCCACCACTGCTTATCTTTCTTTCTTAAATACAAAGGGAAAATCATGGGTCACTAGGCTTCTGAGGCAAGCAGCAGCATGAGAGGGAATAGCCAAAGATTAAAAACCCAAACAAATCAACAAAAAAGACAACTCAAAGATTAGAAAGAAACCCTATTTTTAAAACCATCTAATGAATACTCTCAGAGAGATTCAAAACAATATCACATCAATAAAACAAGAAGAGGCAGTTAAGAAGAGAGAACAATTAGAGAATAAGGACACTTTTAAGGATTGAGAAATTACTGCCAAAGTGAGATAAATTATTGAAGGATGAAAAGTAAACTTTGATAAAGAGTCAAACTGTGAGAGCAAAGGGAGAGAGAGAGAGAGAGAACTAAAGAGAAAGAAGAAAACAAGGAAACAAAAAAAAATGAAGAGAAAGAAATAATAAATGAATAGAATTTCCAAGAGTTGAATAAGGACCCAAATTTTGATTGAAAGGGCCCACAGTGAATGAAAAATATATCCTAGTGAAATGCCAAAATATGAAGGGAATAGAAAGTCCCAAAAGTTTCCAAAGAGTCAAAGCTAGTCAGCTAGAATGGAACAGGAATTGGTCTGATTTCAGACTGCTGCTTAGCAGCAACTCTGGACATAATAAATACTTTCACAGTTATGAGAAAAAAGATCATTTTGAACCTGGAATTCTATACCCAGCCAAACATCTATCCACTAAGAGAGCAAAGCAAAAAACTTTTTCCAAACAGGAAAAAAAATTAACTTCCATGTGCTCCCTCTCATAGGAAACTATTTGAGGTTGTGTAAATAAGTAGGGAAAAATGGGATCCCAGAAAACAGTGTATCCTTAACTCAGGAGAGCAGTGAATGCAAGACACAGTATTGCCAAAAAGGAAACCAGTTCAGCTCAGAGCAGAAATATGGAGGAGTTCAGGACAGAGGCATCTAGAAAAATGGAGGATTTTAGTTGAGATTTTTTTTTAGTGTCAGAATATGATAAAGACATATGATGCAAGGAAAAAACCCCAAGCTGGTCAGAAATTCTGAGACGGGGAGTAGAGATATCGTTGTTCAGGAAAATTATGGTCCAAACTGGAAGCAAACCAAAATGAATTAAGGTAACCACGTTCCATTCCATGGCAAATCCCAGTGATATTTTAATTATAGAACCCTGTTGTTTATCTAATTTTATGCTAGTTCTCATAATTCCTCCATATTCCCCATACCTCATAGTTCCTACATGCGCAGATAGATATAAATTGGTTTTATTATTTATTTATTTATTAACATAATTAATTGTCAAATTGGTTTCCATACAACACCCAGTGCTCATCCCAACATGTGCCCTCCTCAATGTCAGTCACCCACTTTCCTCTCTCCCCTACCCCCCATCAACCCTCAGTTTGTTTTCAGTATTTAAGAGTCTCTTATGGTTTGTCTCTCTCCCTCTCTGTAACTTTTTTTCCTCTGTAATTTTTTATAAACTGGTTTTAAAAACATGTATGAAAACTCAATTTGTTTGGGGCACCTTTAGACTCTTCTTGTATCACAAAGAATAGTTGTGGTGTCTGATTGGGTGCTGGTTACA
>CM053563.1:22998929-23009282 GCA_028646485.1 Cryptoprocta ferox
TTCCTGGCTTTATTGTAGGGAATCTAACGTTATGGGCTGTAGGATCTAGCTAGAATTTAATGACATTTTGTTATCCTTTTTAATATTTTTCCCTGGTTGGTTTATGATAGACTATAAAGGTTTTCCATTTATGGTACTGATAGAAAGTTTCACTTTAAAATAATTTTCGGGGCACCTGGGTGGCTCAGTTGGTTGATCGTCCAACTCTTGATTTCGGCTCAGGTCATGATCCCAGGGTTGCGGTATCAAACCCTGCGTTGGGCTCTTCACTGAGTATGGAGCCTGCCTAAGATCCTCTCTCTCTCCCTCTGCCCCTCTCCCTCACACACTTTGTCTCTCTCTAAAAAAATTTTTTAATAGTTTTCATTTAACAAATGTAATTTAAAGAAAGATGCTAAATAAAAAAAGTACAGGTTGTACACAAATGTTCATAGTGGCTTCATTTGTAGCCCCAGACTAGAAGCCACTCAAATGTCCTCAGCTGGTGAAGGGATAAGCAAGTTAAAATCAATCCATATTCAGCAATAAAAAAGAAAGAACTATTGATACATAAAACAACATGGATGAACCTCAAAAGCATTAGGTTAAGAAACTGTCACAAAACTCTAAGCGCTGCATGATTCCCCTTATAAGAAACTTCAAAAAGACGGGTCGATGGGGACTGAAAGCAGGTCAGCAGTCGCCAGGGCCCAGGAGTAAGGGCATGGCAGGACTGCAAGAGACAGGAGGGGACTTTGGGGTGATGAAACATTTCTATACAATGTGATTGTAATGGTGGTTACATACTGCGTGTATCTATCAGAGCTGGGCTCTAGTTGTGGAATGAGTAAAACATGGGAATGAAAGGTACAGCACAGGGAATATAGTCACTGGTATTGGAATAGTGTCATATGGTGACAGATGGCAGCTAGGCTTGTCCAATCACATGTTGTGCACCTGAAACTAATGTAACATATGTCAGCTACATGTGAATTAAAAAAAAAAAAGAAAGAAACACTTAAGAGAAACTCAAAGGCATAGTAAGGTTGGAGTTGCTCTCTTTTTTAATGTTTATTTATTTTGAGAGAGTAAGCACATGCACGTGAGCAGGGGAGGGGCAGAGAGAGAGAGAGAGAGGGAGAGAAAGAAACCCAAGCAGGTTCCGTGCTGTAATGCAGAGCCTGACATGGGGCTCGATCCCACGACCATGAGATCATGAATTTAGCCGAAACCAAGAGTTGGATGCACCAGGTGCCCTAGGCGTTGCTATTTTTGACAACAAACATGTATGAATCAGGAGTAAGCTAAATAGAGAAGAAAACAAGATAAGTAAAATTAAACTGAAAAACAAACAGGCTATATACTTAAAAAGGGTAAATTCTCACGTAAACTGTAAAGCTGATTTTTTTTTTAAGTAGGCTTCATGCTCAGTGCAAAGCCCAACGCGGGGCTTGACCCTGAGATCAAGAGCTGAGCTGAGATCAAGAGTCAGACACTTAACCAACTAAGGCACCCACGCCCCCCTTAATGAAGCTGATTTTTAAGAAATAGTACAGACTGCAGGTGGGTAGGGAGAAACTGACAGCGTTGGAGGGGCGCAGAGAGGGGAGAGAATGATAGTCTGTCAGGGGAGCATCCAGGTCTTCGCTGAGTCACTCCTGGGAGGCGAACAAGCTGGGGAGGTTCTGCTGGGTTGGGAGACAGTAGAGGAGAGGGGTGGGAGCCACTCAGACTTTGCTCCATGAGTAGCCGAATGGTGCTCCCCCCCACCTGTGGCCTCAGGCTTAATGCTGGTGCCATATGCAGACAGCTGGGGAAGGGTGGTGAGCAGCAGCACTGCACCCCTCTCTCCTTCCCCTGAACAGGTGGAGTAGAAAGCAAGGACCTCTCCCTCTGCACTTCCGTACCTTCCCTGATCTTTTTGAGTTTTTTTTTTTTTCTTTAAAGCAAATATTCCTAGCCAGAGAGGAAGGAGGAGGAGGAAGGAAGAGTTTCCTGAGGAGGGTGGCAGAGGAAGATCTTTCCCCGCTCAGCCTTGACATGAGGTGGAGAGCAAGAAGAGGGACTGACCATGAGCAAGAACTTTTGAGTGACCACTGTGGAGAGCTGGATGGGCAATGGGAAAGACTCCAAGGGTTAGTGGGGCAGGAGTGTCTGCTCTCAGCCTTGGTTTTTCAACTCCAAGCTGCTTATGGATGGGCCTTTCTCCCCTTTCTGTCTCTGACTCTCTTTGACGGAGGTTCAAGCTAAGCAGAGGCGAGATGGCTTTATTTAGCAGAGGAACCTGCTCTGAGTCTCATAAATGTTGATTTTGTAGAAGTTGGCTTGTCCAAACATCATCCATCACTGAGAACCATATTTCATCAAATTAAATGACTACTTTTTGCAAAGAAGTACTTGTACTAATATTTACCTTGCATCTTGTAAAATCATATGGAAATTGAATAATGATGTTTCAAAAAGTCAGTCCCCAGAGAGAATATGGCTGAGACGGCTGTGCTGTGCTGTTTGGCCCAGGGCACCATCTCCTCCACCCTGGTCCCCCTCCTTACCCTGTGGCAGCCCCAGCACCAGCAGGAGGCAACTGACAGACTTCCTAGTCTACTTGGATGCTCACATAGAGAATTTTTTAGATTTAGGCTTAGCCCCGTTTCCTCTCCATGGTTCAGTTGTTGTTGTTTTTTAACTTGCTAAGAAATCCCAGAGGAGTAAACAGTTGTGTAGTTATAGAAAATCTGTTACCTGGGCACCTGGAGGCTCAGTTGGTTGAGCATCCAACTTCGGCTCAGGACATGATCTCACGCTTCGTGAGTTTGAGCTCCATGTCAGGCTCTGTGGTGACAGCTTGGAGCCTGGATCCTGCTTCAAATTCTGTGTCTCCCTCTCTCTTTGTCCGTCCCCCTGCTCTTGCTCTGTCTCTCTCGCTCTCAAATAAACATAAATAAGCATAAATAAACATTAAAAAAAAACAAAAGAAAATCTGTTACCAGTAAACATTAACAGAAGATGCTGAGAAAAATTACTTTGGTCATTTCCTAAGTGGTATGCATATTGTTAAGAATTTCATTCATTAATTTATCTGTCAAATATTTAAAGAGCACATACTATACTGTATACTATGACAGATATACCTGTCCAGGTATGTATCCATGTCTTCATTGTACAAATATTATTGAGTGCTACCATGAGCCAAACACTGAGGCAGACACCAGACAGGGAAGAATGGCAAATAGCTCCAGTGCCATACAGTGCTGCTTTACAGGAGGTAGTGATGAAGCCTTCATACTCTGCTGTTCCTTCCTGTGTTAGTTCACCCCACATTTATTCCTTTTTTATTTCATCATTTCATGGTGTTTTTTTCTTTGAGGTGTAATTGACATATAACATTATAAGAATTTCAGGTGTATAACATAAAGATTCAATATTTGTATACATTGTTAAATGATCACCCCAATAAGTCTAGTTAACATCTGTCACCATTCGTAGCTACAAAATTGTTTTTTGTTATCATGAGAATTTTTAACGTCTACTCCCTTAGTAACTTTTCAATATGCAATACAATATTATTAATTGTAGTTACCAGCTGTACATTACATCCCCATGACTTTTTAATTTTCTGATTGGCAGTTTGTACCTGTTGATGCCCTTCACCTATTTTGCCCACACCCCACCCCTACATCTGGCAACTACTAATATGTTCTCTATATCTGTGTGTATGAGCTTTTGTTTTGTTCATAGATTCCACATAGAAGTGAGATCATACAGTATTTGTCCTTCTCTGTGTGGCTTATTTCACTTAGCATAATGCTCTCAAGATCCATTCATGTTGTGACAAATGGTAAGTTTTCATTCTTTTTTATGACTGAATAATACTTCGTTATGTATAATTATATATTATATTATTTCATTATATACATATAAAATCAAGTATTATTCAGTCATAGAAAAATGAAAACTCACCATTTGTCACATGAATGGAATTATATATATAATTTAAACAAATTTTTAATGTTTATTTACTTTTAAGAGAGAGACAAAGACAGAGCATGAGTAGGGATGGGGCAGAGAGAGAGGGAGACACAGAAACCAAAGCAGGCTCCAGGCTCTGAGCTGTCAGCACAGAGCCCAGTGTGGGGCTTGGACCCACAAACTATGAGATCATGACCTAAGCTGAAGTTGGATGCTCTACCGACTGAGACACAAGCCCCCTTCATAATTTTCTTTATCTATTTATCTATCCATAGACACTTATGTTGTTCCCATGTCTTGGCTATTATAAATAACGCTGCAGTGTACATGGGGTGCAGATATCTTTTGGAGGTAGTGTTTTCTTTTCTTCGGATAAATACCCAGAAACTGAATTGGTGGATTGTATGGCTTTTCTATTTTTAATTTTTTGAGGAACCTCCATAATGGCTTCAGCAATTTACATTCCCACCAGCAGTGCACAAGGGTTCCCTTTTCTCTACATTCTCGTCAACACTTCTTTTTTTTGTCTTTTTGATAATAGCTGTTCTAACAGATGCAAGGTGATTCCTCATCGTGGTCTTGATTTGCATTGTCCTGATGATCAGTGATGTTAAGGATCTTTTCATGTACCTGTTGGCCATCTGTATGTCTTCTTTGGAAAAATGTCTATTGAAATGTTCTGCCCTTCTTAATTGATTGCTTTTTGCTATTGAGTTATATGAGTTCTCTATATTATAATTTTGGATATTAACCCCTTATTGGAGATATGATTTGAAAATATTTTCTTTCATTCAGTATGTTGCCTTTTCATTTTATTAATGGTTTGCTTTGCTGTGCTACATTTCTTCCTGAATGTCCTCTACTGGGCACGAAGATCCTGGTGTGAGATATTTCCCTGCCCTTGAGGAGCTCACAGCCTGGACACACTCCAGAATCCATTCCCAACCCTCTACCATGAAGTCGCTCAACCATCCACCCATCAGAGGGAAGGGGGGCACACATGTGATGTGAAACAGTGGCCAAGAAGATGGTGTAATTGATCAGACAGATGCTCAGTGACTGGCCTGGGCTCTGGCCCTGGGGACCTTGGAGGAGATTGACTCTTCCCAGCGGCACCCTGTACTTCCCCTTTGTTCACCTTCATCCATTTGAAGTTAGTTGTCTAAAGGCAGCAATGCAACAGTGTGTCTTTTTCAGAACAGGATCTGATACACAGTAAGTGCTCAATAGATATTTGTGGCCTGACCTCCTCTTCCAGCTTCACAGAGAGCAATGGAGTCTTCCTGTAAGGCCTCCGGGGCAGGGTTTTGGAGGAAGTCTCGGGGGCCTTGGTGTGCCTGTATGAGGAGTGACTAGTATTCAGAAAAGCACTACATGTGTAATAAATGCTCAGAAGAAATATGAGTGATGATGATTAGTCATGAGTGGCTAAGAAGTCGGCTGTCTGAACAAGGCAGAGAGAGAGAGAGCAGAGGCACTGGACTCCAGAGGATGCGTCCAGCTCTGAAATGCCGAGGGATGCTTCCGAAATCCACAGACAAAGATGTTTTCTGCCTCTCTCTTGTCCAAGTACTCCATCCTGGAAGTCCACCCTGCAGGATTATCCAGGAGCCTGCCAAAGTGGGGACTCAGAAGTCCATGGTGGGGACCCCAGCCCCCGAGCTGCCAAAGGCAGGCTGTGGGGCAACTGCAAGCACAGATGGGGCAGAGCAGCCAGCACCCACAGGGTGCTCCTGGTTCCCTCTCTGCTGGCACAAACGTGTGGGAGGGGGTGAGGCTCTATTTATCCTTCAAGTGACGTAAAGGAAGGGCGCCTTATTTTGCAGGATGGGGGGATTTGCTAGCTCTGTTGCTGTTTATAGTTGAGATGATGTCATGTGGCCTGACATCTTGAGCATTTCCCTTTCTCACTTCTTCATTGAGCATTGTCTTTAATTTAAAATCTTGAATCCCTGAAGCCAGTTTCCCCATCAGTTCCAAGAGCCACAGGGAAGTAATAATTTGGTCACATAACGATTTGGGCTGAATTGTACTGCGAGGCCTGACTGTGCCACAGACACAGGGCTAAGCACCTCTCCTTATTCACTCATCTAATCCTCACAGCAGTTCCTTGAGGCAAGTGCTATTAGCATTCCCAGTGTACTGATGAGGCTCAGGCTATGCAAGGTACCTCTCCAAAGCTATCAGGTGCTAAGTGGCAAAAACAGAACCCAGTTTCTTAACCACAAAATCTTTTTTTTATTTTTTTTATTTTTAGTTTCTTTTAGAGAGAGAGAGAGAGAACATGAGCAGAGGAGAGAGGCAGAGGGGGAGAGGAAGAATCCTAAGCAGGCTCCATGCTGTCAGCTCGATCCCACCACCCCTGGATCATGACCTGAGCCAAAACTGAGAGTCAGATGCTCAAACCGACTGAGCCACGCAGGTTCCCCAACCACAAACTCTTAAATCTCTAAGAAAGGCAACTCCTGTTTCTGGAATTTGGATTGAAAGAAAAGTCAGGAGGGCAAAAAGCTGTTACCTTGGAACTGACAGCTCACTGGAGGATAAGACGTTGGTTGGTGGTTGCAGGAAATGTTTTTTAATGTGAAAAATGGGCGGGAAACATCCCTTCATTTTTAGCAATAACTATGAGCAAGACAGCCTTTCTCCATTTGTAATCTATTATCCAAGGTGCAGAAATAAGATAGTGGCCAAGAAAACAACATCTCTGAGCCCTGGACTGAGAGAGCCAGAGGGACGAGTGAGGAACCCTAAGTTTCCTAGTTCCCAGTTGCCCCAACAGGGTGGTGGTGTCCACGCCCGTGGTCTGTCTGCCATGCCCTACACCCGTGGCAGAGCAGCTTGGGGGCAGCGAGGCCTCGGGCAAAGACCACTGATGACCTGCCAGAGCTCGTGCTGAGCGAGGACTGCTGCAGAGTGGGAGAGCTTGTGGCCGTTCTGTTTTGTTTTAATAACTGGGGAGGGAACCAAATGAAGGAGCAAATATCTGGCAGAGAACAATCCAAAGGATCCCAGGGCCTCAACAGAGAAGAATCCAGACCCACCCGTGGCTGCTGTTGCCATATTCAGGCTGCGAAGCCCAGACTTGCTGGATGCCTCCGGGAAAGGATGTGATGAAAGCGGAGGAATAAATATTCTTTTCCTGGCTGTTGAGATCCAAAATCCTGTGCCTTCGGACACACAGAGAAGAGAAGCTGACTAAAGGTGGAGGGGGCAGAGGAGGAGTAAAACCAACACCCCTCCCCCAGGGATGGGGGGAGGGGAGAGAGCAGAGAGGAAGCCCTGAAGCGGACATTCGTGGTCCCTAGAGGGACCCTTCCCAGGAAGGGCTCTGGGACCACAGCAAAACACCAAGAAAACGTGGGGGCCACAGGCACCTTCCAGGAGTGAGAAGCAGCGAAATGATCCCACCATGGAGAGAGACCCTACACTGAAAGCCCTGAGGAGGGCTGGCCCCCAGACAGACAGGATTCTGGGCCCTCAATAAGTCCTGGGTAAACCTGAGAAATTAGGGGCAACCCTACAGAAAGGGGTGAGTGCCCCAAGTTGACCTGACATTTCTGCTACTTAGCACAATAGAGACTTGGAACAAAATTAAATTGAGCTATAAAAATAAATAAATAAATGTAAGTCACATTTTCCTCCCATAGGGAATCTCCTAAAGCCCGCTGAGTTGGCAGACGGAGAGCATGGCCAGCTACATGGTGTATAGGGGGCACATTTCTCTGTTGGCAGAGTGTGGGCACCATCATTCTCACGAAACCTGCTGTTTTTGTCTCTGGGAAGTGGCCTGTGTTACAGATCTCTTGTCACTTTGAGGAATCCAGTGGCTTAGACCTCCCCTCAACCACCCACCAGTGGACTGGGGAAGGCCTGCTTACATCCTGCACAAGGAGCTTCTGAAGGGAGATTCCATGTTCCCCTGGAATGCTGTCTGTCCCACCAGCATGTTGCCCCCTGACTCACCCTCCTGCCTGTGTTCAATATGGAATTTAAAATCTTAGACAGTAACTGTTTGATGCTGAGACATCAGTTCAGAGACTGGAATCCATGGGTCGTAGCTTGCCCCACAAGGCCTGCTGTTACCTGGCTTCTAGGGACTGCTCCGGCTTCATGGCCTGACATGGCCCCTCTTGGACAAGACACTCTGATGGCAACATCTCAAACAGGTGGCCCTCCAGGGTAACCTTTGGTCATGTCTCGGCTTCCAACCAGCATACCCCTCCCTCAGCATCTATCCCCTGGCAAGTAGCCCCTGAATCTTTAAGACTAAGCTCAGAAATCACCTCCTTTGTGAAGTTTTCACAGGTAAAGGTAACCATGCTCTTGTGTGTGACCTCACCGTGCCGGGTACAGATGGCTACTGGCGATGGCTCTTATGCCATTTTAGTGAACCTGTCAGTCTTCACATCGTTTCCTTCCATTCCAAGACTTTCAGGTTTTAGAAGAAGAGAGAGAGAGGGAGAGAAGAGGAGGGAGAGATAAAATAAGCGAAGGAGACATCGAAGTGGGGGCTAATACTTTGGTCTTGTAAAAGGGTGTTTATAAAAATGTCCCACCCCCTTTACCATCATCATTATTTCATAAAACAAGGTAATGTTAATCCAACAATAGAAAGTCATGACTTCAAATTTAAGGATGGTGCTTTGAAGAAGACTCTTGATACCTTCTACATTTATATACACATATTGGCCTTATATTTCTTATTGGTCCTTAGGCCACAATGTGAAGACCAACTTGTTTTTTTTTTAAAGAACACTGTTCTTTTTTGTTTGTTTCGTTTATTTATTTTTGAGGTAGAGAGCACAAGTGGGGAAGGGGCAGAGACAGAGGGTGACAGAGGATCCAAAGCAAGCTCTGCACTGAGAGCACAGAGCACAATGTGGGGCTGGAACTCAACAAACTGGGAGATCATGATCTGAGCCCAAGCTGGATGCTTAATCGACTGAGCCACAAGGTGCCCCAAGGACCAAATTTTGAGACCCTTTGTCCTAGAGTGTGAGCCCTAGTGGGGTGCCTCTGGGCCTGTGAGCTCCCAGCTCCACCTTCTGGGGTTTCCCTGGCAACCAGAACCTTATGGGAGCCCTTCAATGCTGCCTGAGGCTACTGCCCCCCATCATGCCTCATGATCTGGTTGATGGATACAACCTACTGGAAGTCATCAAAGCTGAGAATATCATCAGGAGACTCCCAGTGTTGTGAGCTCAGTTTAACAAGAGATTTTCTCAGCTGGTAAATCCCATTTGGACTGAGAGCCTCCGACAGACAGCAGTTCCAGGGCGGGGTCATCGGATCTGACTTCGCTACCCCAGCGTCCTGGAGGAAAGCTTTGGAATTCCTCCCACCAACCAGAAAAGGCATCTGTGAAGTTACTACCAGGGCTGGCTCTCAGCTCTCATCCCCACACCTCTGTGCCTTCTCTTAGCTTCCTCCCACAATTTGAGACAGTTCTCAAAGTCACCCCCCTTTTTTAATAACAAATATATTGTAAAAATATTTAGTAAAAACCCTTTTTACTGACCTGAAATGTACACATACATAACTTACCTGTGTGCATTCCATATATAAAAGAAAAGTATTTTATAATAACTTCAAATAATGGGCTTTTGAACATATAAATGCCCTGGCCCAACTACATGAGCAAAATTAATAAACTAGATGCTTGTACTTGTGTATGAAATCATCATAAATACATTGTTTCATGCTGTGATGTTTTGGTAAGTCAAATGCCACAAGCTGTGCTGCCCGAAGGGTTTAATTTTCTGAAATCTCTTGGCGAAGCAATGCACAAAACAACACACCTTTCCTTGATTTACAAAGGGGTTGCAATCCCAGTAAACACCGTATCGGTTAAAACTGCAAAAATACTCAGTGTTTATATGTAAACATACAAAATGTATATAAAATAGATTATTAAGCAGAATCATTAACAACTGTTTCATCTATAAGGCTGTTTGGAGGGGTGATTGAAGGTTTGGCCAGAGGCCAGAGGAGGGACCATTCAACAATCACTGTGATAAATCAAAACCTAATCCCTCCCCGCAACAAGAGTTTTCACAACTCACTGAGAGCCATTCATGTATAGTTTGCAGAAGAAACTGGGCACAGAGAGATAAAATGATCTATGAACTTGCTAGCAGTCCAGCCTGGCCTGGGCATGCTACCTCCTGATCCCTGCTCAGTGTACCTACTTCTATAGAGGGTTCCAGACTTTAGCCTTTGGCTCAGACTTCCCTGGAAGTCCCTTCAGAAATATTGCAGAGGATCAAAGGAAACAATTGAAAAAACTAATAGGCAACCAACAGAATGGGAAAAGATAGTTGCAAATGACACATTGGATAAAGGGCTAGTATCCAAAATCTACAAAGTACTCACCAAACTCCACACCCGAAAAACAAACAATCC
>CM053563.1:23009782-23042442 GCA_028646485.1 Cryptoprocta ferox
AAAAAAAAAAAAAGAAATATTGCAGAGGATCAAGGAGGCTCCACACCACTTTAACCAGAGCAGTTCTGCCTTTATTTTTTGCTTAAAAACTTTGTTTAATAATTGCTAACAAATTTTGGGGTACCTGGGTGGCTCCGTCAGTTAAGCGTCCAACTTTGGCTCAGGTCATGATCCTGCGGTTTGAGAGCTCGAGCCCCATGTCAGGCTCTGTGCTGGCAGCTCAGAGCCTGGAGCCTGCTTCTGATACTGTGTCTCCCTCTCTCTGTCCCTCCCTTGCTCGCACTCTGTCTTGTTCTCTCTCAAAAATAAATAAAAACATTACAAAATAATAAAAAAATAATTGCTAACAAGGTTTGTCCCTCTGCTGGGTGCCAGGCACTGCTCACAAAGAGAGTCTGTGGGCAAGTGTTAAGGAGCTAAAGCCTGGGGGCTTGTCTAAAGCCATGTAGTTCAGGCTCTCCGATCTGAGCCTGAGCCCCTTATTGGGCTTCTGTGGGAGATTTCCTTGCAAACAGGATTTTACTGTGAAACAGAGCCCCAGGGAAGCCTGGGTCCCCCACTGGAGAAGTCTGAACAAAATGGATCTTCCAGTATTGAAGTAGCCCCCTCTCCAGAGCGGCAGTCCTGAACCCCCCGTTGTCTGCTTGCTTATAAAAAGCACTCAAGCAATCAATCACTGCAGAAACTATAGAAAATACAGATAAGCAAAAAGAATACCATATAAACCACCTACAGTCCCCTTTTACTGAGGTAGTTATTAATCAGATTGTGAATAACTTCACCTCGACCTTATGTTAGATGACACCTTTATTCACAGATTTTATTTATAATTTATAGGAATTATATTTAATAAAATGTATCACTTAAAATACTATCTTATAATTTTTGCAGATTGTTGGACAACATACACATTTATATATTTATAACAGAATGGGGTAAGAAGTCACCCTGGACATGATTTGGTAAAGCTCTTTTGGCCAAGTGGAGGACGGGTGTGTCTTCCTTCACAAGGATCCATAAGTCCAATTTTTTATTTTTTGATGACAGTACCTGGCATTGAACCCACCTAGTAACTCACTGAGCCTCTCCAAGCCATTATCTCTTTTAATTCTAACAATCCCTTTGGAAGGTCAGTGGATGTTGTCTAATTATCCTCATTTTATTGAGAAGAAAACTCAAGTTCAAAGAGGTTATGTGATTTGCCAGGTAGGGAGGCACCCAGATCCCACAGCTTAGTGTCCAGATCTGATGTCCTCCCCGCCACCCTGGCCTCCTCTCCGAGGTTTGCCAGGCATAGCCTGCATACTCCAAGTGATTTCTCAGCAAAGCCACTGGCTTCTGGCTGCGACCTCTGGCCCCTCCAGAGGGCTGAGGCTGTGGGCAGAGCCCGGGTAGCTGCCAGGGGCCAGGCATTGCACAGAGCTCTGGGGATCCCCTCCTGCCAGCACCTGTGATGCCCACTGTCTCCTAGCAACTGTTGGTGGCATCAACACTAAAGGGGTGTAAGCTGGATTCCATTTCAGAGCTTCTGAGGTCTTCAGAAGGGGTCTGCCCTTTCCCTTGCCATTTGGGTGACCCTGAGTCCAAGGTCAGCCTTGCAGGGTGCAGGCAGGGTCTTGGCAACTCACCACCCTCCCCACTGCCCCAGCCTTGAGGACCTCTGGACCTGCAACAAGGCCTGGGCTCTAAGGAGCAGAGGGCAGCAGGTCTCATTGCCCGGCGCCAGAGTGTGAGGCGTCAGATCCGGGGCACTCCTGGAATTCTAATCCACCAAGGGTTCCAGCAGGCGCCAATTCTCTGGTATCAGGGGAAATGACCTCAGAGCTTTGGACGTGGCTGGCAGACGACTGCCTGGACTTAAAGGTCCCCTGGCAGGCACCTGTCACCCTGTCTCATCCTTCTTCTGCCTCAGCCAAGGATCTGGGAAAGAAAACAGGCTTCTAGGATAGAGTGAGACCCCAGAATTTCAAAGCCCCCGTTGTGAGTATTTGGTTCCCAGAAGTCTGGGCCAGAGGAAGAAAAGGAGAGCTTCTGGATGTGGGTAGCTTGGGTTGGAGAGGCCTGAACAAGATGCTGTCTCACCTTGTGGTGGATTAGAAACCAAAATAAGAGCTCTTTTCACACTGAGCACACTTTCCAGGACCTTCACCTCCTTCCTTGGTTCGATGCTGCTGAGGCTGGTGCTGGGAGCAGAGCCCCTGGTGCCCAGGGATGTGTGAAGCCAGGCTATGGAGGGAGCTGCAGCATGCACATGCCTGGCCTGGCAGGAGTGATAGAGGGGCTGTTCCAGGCATCCCTAGATTGGGTGTGAAGAGCCCAGAGTGGTGGGTTCCTCATCAGGACCCCTGGCCTGGCTGGCAGGTGAAGGGCAACCCAGGAGCCCTTTCCTTCCCTGTGGCCGTGTGTGGGTGTTCTGCCCAGCACTGAGAGGAAGCTGGTTGCATCCTCCAAATGCCTGCCTGGCTGGGCCTTCGCTGCCCCAGGGTCTTCCCAAATAACGTACTTTGTATCAGAGGCCAAGAAAGAGAGAAAGAGAGAGAGAGAGAGAGAGAGAGAGAGAGAGAGAGAGAGAGATCACTCACCAGAAAGAGCAGAGAAGACACACCTCTCTCCTTTGAAAATAATCTTTCCAATGACTGCTTCAAACTCAGCAGAGCTCAGGGCTCCAAGAACCCTCAAGAGAAGCAGCACAGCAGAATCAATAGAATGCAGTGGGGGTCAAGCCACCTCTGGACAAGCTGGCCCTCCCACTTACTACCTTTGGGAATTTGGGCCAAGTCATTTACCTTTAGTTTCCTTCTCTGTAAGATAGGCATACAGTTGCGTCTGCCTTAAGGAGTGTGTGCATGTGTGTGTATGTGTGTGTGTGTATGTGTGTGTGTATGTGTGTGAGTTTTCATGAGATAATATCCCTTAAGTGACGAAGGCATAGTGTGTCCTCATAAATGGCAGCAGTTACCTGGCCAGCTAGATCACACCCAACTCAGGAAATGTCTGAAGAATGAATTAGACACTTTTCCTTTTTCTTTTTGTTCTCCAAATATTTGTTCTTTATCTAAAAAGCTAGTTGGGATCAAAAAGTTCTGATGCTTGGAAACAAATAGGGCCCATGGCTGGGGGCAGGGTCTATGGCTGCTGTGTCCTTCTGGGGGCTTGATCCTGACCAAGCTGAGTGTGAGGCCTGGACAGTGAGTAGCTTGTTCTGGAGTCCCAGGACAGCTCTTCAGGGAACTGGGCTAATGGGCTTTTCAGTTCCTTGCCCTAATAACAGCAGATTCTCATTTTAAAAATAACTTTAGTTGGTTTTTATTATATAAGTGGTATGCATTCATTAAAACAAAAGCTTATGTTGAATTTATGACATACCAGACATGGCTCTAATACATCTTAATCCATTGAATTTGGGCGAAATTTTATAAGATAGGTACTATCATTTCTCCCATTTTATGAGTAAATCCAGGCATGGAGTTAAGTTTCCTGGAGTCAAAAGGCTAAGAAATAACAGAGCTGTCTGGCTTGAGTCCCTGCTCTTAACCACTATATAATCATGGCTTATTGTATAGATATGTGAAAATACAGGTAAGTAAAAATAAGTTAAAGTTAACATATTCTTAACATTCAGAGATACTTGCTCTTACTCCTAGCAGTATAGTAAGGAGTTAAACACACACACACACACACACACACACACACACACACACACACAATATTAGGTAAGACGAACTCATGTTCAAATTCTGGCTTTACTGTTTATGAACAGTGTGATCTTGGCTTGGAAGACAGATGAAAATACTTTTATGGTCTTTGGGGTGCAGAAAATGTTTCTTGGCATTGATACCAAAGACGGAAATCAAAGGAAGGTGTGCATGGTTGGCTCGGTTGGTTAAGCGTCTGACTTCGGCTCAGGTCATGATCTCACAGTTTGTGGCTTCGAGCCCCACATCGGGATCTGCGCTGACAGCTCAGAGCCTGCAGCCTGCTTCAGATTCTGTGTCTCCCTCTCTCTCTGCCCCTCCCATGCTTGTACTCTCTCTCTCTCTCTCTCTCAAAAATAAACATTAAAAAAAATTTTTTTAAGAAATCAAGGGAAAAAAATGGAAAGACTTTACCTATGACAATTAAGAATTTCTGCATGACATGACAGAGCACAAATTAAATGTAAAGTTAAATGTCAAACTGAGAAATAATAGTTGCTTCATATATGATAGAAATATGATGAATCTTTTTGTCATATATGAACAACTCTCTAAAAATTCATAAAAAGTAGGGGTGCTTGAGTAGCTCGGTTGGTTGGGCATCCGACTCTAGATTGTGGTTCAGGTCATGATCTCCCAGTCCGTGAGTTTGAGCCCTGCATTGGGCTCCGCGCTGGCAGTGTGGAGGCTGCTTGGGATTCTCTCTTTCTCCATCTCTCTCTCTGCTCCTCCGCAGCTCACTTTCTCTCTCTCTTAAAGTAAAACAAACAAGCAAACAAAACAAAACAAAACCCCCCAAAACTTTAAAAATTCCTAAGAAGTAGACCTCACTAAAAATGGGAGATTCCACAACAGAACTATAAGTGACCACTAAATCTATGTTCCATCTTGCTGATAGTCACAGAAATGGTAATTAAACTGACAAGATGTTATTTTCATGCATCAGGTTTGGCAAAAATTAAAAAGACTGACAGTAGACAGTGTTGGCAAGGGCAGTGGGGTAAATGCTGACAGCCTTTCTGCAGATGAGATGATGACATGTATCCAAACCCTTAGTCACCTGTGCAATCTTTGACTTAATATTTGACTTCAAATAATTTTTTCTAATGAAAAAGGAATAGTCAAATGGAAAACACGTATGTGCTAGAATATTCTCTGGGAGATTTTATACAAACACCAAGTGTTGAAAATAACTTAAATGCCCTTTAAAAGGTGATTTGTTATGAGAAATTCTGTAAAGCTATAGAAGAGATAACTGCTCAAGGGGATAAGGTGGATTTATGTGTGGGAAAAATGATGGTAAATTCAGAAAACTAATTGCAGTACGTGGTCTTATTTTTGACAGCAGGTTCTCCCAACTGAGCCCTAACTTGGATTTTGATTTTGACTCTCTATACAACAGCTTTTCTGGTATTTGCAAAAGTCGAAATGTTTGACAGACTACTTTGTAAATACTGGGAGGTTTCCCTTTGGAGACTCCATGAAAGAGCTGAGAAGTGGTAGGGGGTTTCAAGCAAGGTTAGAGTTGCAGTCTGCATAAACAAAGGGCAACAACAAGATGTGGGCTTTTTTGTAAATCTGTATTTACAGATTTACCTAAGATTGATGTATGTAAGCTACATTCACTTAAAAATAAACAAATGTATTGAGCATAAACATAGAAAATGTGCACCTTGATGAATCTCTACAAAGCAAGCACACTCCTATAACTGCCATTTGGACAAAGTAGCTGAAGAGACCCCTGAACACCCCTTGTGCTCTTTGTCAGCCATTTTCCTTTCCTCACAGCACCATTCTTCTGACTTCTAATATCAGAAATGAGTTTGATCTGTGTCTGAACTTTACATCAGTGGAATCATAAAGTACAAACTCTTCTATGCTCAGCTTCTTTCCCTTAACATTATGAGACCATCTGGGTGTACCCATAGTTCATTTGTATTCGTCTGTGTAGTAATCCACTGAGTGAATATGCACATACTACATCCATTCTCCTATTTATGAATATTTGGATTATTCTCATTTTTTTCTTTTTAAAAATGTTTATTATTATTATTATTTAGTGTATATTATTTTTGAGAGAGACAGAGCATGAGCAGGGGAGGGATAGAGAGAGAAGGAGACACAGAATCTGAAGTTGGCTCCGGGCTCTGAGCTGTCAACACGGAGCCCGATGTGGGGCTCAAACTCACAAACTGTGAGATCAGGACCTGAGCCAAAGACAGAAGCTTAACTGACTAAGACACCCAGACACCCCTAAATGTTTATTATTTTTAAGAGGGGGAGAGGGGCAGAGAAGGAGGGGGACAGAAGATCTGAAGTGGGTTTGGTGCTGACAGCAGAGACTGCCGAGGGGCTCGAACCCACAAACCATGAGATCATTACCTGAGATGAAGTTGGACGCTCAACTGACTGAACCACCCAGGCACCTCATCCCATTTTTTGTCTTTTAAAAGCAATGCCGCTATACGTATTCTCATACATGACCTTAGGTGCCAATGTGTGCATTTCATTGCATGTATACCTAGCTGGTTATTAGATGTCCTTAAATTCACTTTTCATACATAGCACGAAAGCATTTTCCAAAGTGGTTGTACCAGTTTACAGCCTCACCAACAGTGCCTGAGAGTCTCAATTCCACCACATAGCTGCCAAGCTGAGACATGGCATGGCATTTGGGGTATTCTGGTGGGTGTGCAGTAAATTACTGTGGTTTTTTGTTTCCCCGATGACTAATTGTGGCTACCCCTCAGAACAACTTGACCCAAAAGATGTAGTTATGGAGAAAAACAGTACACAGAACTAGGCAATGGTTAATAAATGATTAATATAGCTTTAAGAAAGTAATCATTGTAATGTCTCTCTGGGAAAGCAGTTGATTTATGATACAGGAGCCGGACAGCCGGGAACGCCTGTCCTGTCCTGGGCTGAACGCCGCCTGTTCCTTTTGTGTCGACTTCTCCACTTCCTCAGAGACCACCTGTTTATATGAAACTTATTGATTATGCCTGATCAACCATAACGTACCTGCCTGGGCAAGTTCTGTTTTTCTCATGAGATCACTCTCTGATCACCAACAACAATGTTGGCATTGATTGACTATCATATTCTCAATAAATATGGGACTGCGGAGTTGTTCGAGGCGACAGTTATCATAAGCTGTCTCCTCTGCTCCCTTTCTCTTTTACAGCTGACTTGTTTGTGCCTAATTCTTCTCCTGTGCGCCGTCAAGGAACGCGGCAACTAATGAGAATAAACACTTTTTTTTTTTTTTACAAGTTTCCTGGCCATTTGGAGATCCTCTTTTATGGTCTAGACATTTGCTTTTTTTTTTTCTGTTGAATTGTCAATCATTTCAAACAAATTTTCAGTTCTTTGTATATTTTGGATATTAGACCTCTGTCAATTATATGTATTACAAAAATCTTTTCTCATTCCGTAACTTGCCTTTTTACTCTCTTAATGGTGTTGTTTGATAAACAGAAGTTCTGAAATTTAATGTAGTCCTATTTGTCTATTATCATTTTATAGTTAGGGCTTCTTTGTGTCCTATTTAAGAAATTTTGCCTGGGAGCAACTGGCTGGCTCAGTCAGTTAAATGTCGAACTCTTTCTTTCTTTCTTTTTTAAAATTTAAATTCAAGTTAGTTAACATACAGCGTCTTCTTGGCTTCAGGTGTAGAACCCAGTGATTCATCTCTTACATATGACCCCCAGTGCTCATCCCAAAAAGAGCTCTCCCTAATGTCCATCACCCATTTAGCCCATTTCCCCACTCACTCCTTCTCCAGCAACCCTCAATTTCTTCTCTGTATTTAAGAGTCTCTTATGGTTTGCCTCCCTCTCTGTTTTTATCTTATTTTTCTTTCCCTTCCCCTATGTTCATGTGTTGAATTTCTCAAATTCCACATATGAGTGAAACCATATGACATTTGTCTTTCTCTGACTGATTTATTTCACTTAGCATAATACCTTCTAGTTCCACCCACTTTGTTGCAAATGGCAAGATTTCATTCTTTTTCATCGCCGAGTAATATTCCAATACACATCTTTATCCATTCATCAGTCAATGGACATTTGGGCTCTTTCCATAATTTGCCTATTGTTGATAGTGTTGCTATAAAGGTTGGGGTGCATGTCCCCCTTCAAATCAGCACTCCTGTGTCCTTTGGATAAATACCTAGTACTGCAATTGCTGGGTCATAGGGTAGTTCTACTTTTAATTTTTTGAGAAAACTTCATACTGTTTTCCAGAGTGGCTGAATCAGTTTGTGTTCCCACCAACAGTGCAAAAGAGTTCCCCTTTTTCCACATTCTCACCAACATCTGTTGTTGCCTGAGTTGTTAACGTTAGCCATTCTGACCAGTGTGAGGTGGTATCTCAATGGTTTTCATTTGTTTCCCTGATGGTGAGTGATGTTGAACATCTTTTCATGTGCCATCTGAATGCTTCTGTGGAAAAGTGTCTATTCATGTCTTTTGCCCATTTCTTCACTGGATTATTTTTTTCTTGGGTGTTGAGTTTGGGAAGTTCTTTATAGATTTTGGATACTAACCCTTTATCCGATATGTCATTTGCAAATATCTTCTCCCATTCCATCAGTGCCTTTGATTTTAGCTCAGGTCATTATCCCATGGTTTGTGAGATCGAGCCCTACCTGGGACTCTGTGCTGACAGCATGGAGCCTGCTTGAGATTCTCTCTCTCTCTGCCCCGCCCCTTTCTCAAAACAAGAAAACAAACATTATATATAAAAAAGAAATTTTGCCTGATATAAGGACAGACATGCATATATTTTCTTATTCCAATTTCTAGAAGCTTTATTGTTTCGTCTTTCAGATTTAGATCTACAATCTATGTGGGTTTGACTTCTATGCATGGTATTAAATTAGGAGCCAAGATGCATTTTTTTTTTCCTGAATGGATATTCAGGTGACCCAGCCTCATTTATTGAAAAGGCTCATCTTTTCCCGACTGTAAGGCAACATCACCTTGTGATAATCATCTACAAATGTGTGGCCTGTTTCTGGACACTCCTTTCACATCTTGTATCAGTACAAGACTATCTTCTTACTATATAGTCTAAGTCTTCCAGCTGCATTCTTATTTTTTAAGATGGTCTTAGGTATTCTGGCCTTTTGTACTTTCTATAAATTCTAGAATTGGCTTGCCAATTTCACCCTCTGTTCCTAAAAAACAAAACAAAGAAACAAACCCAAAAACAAAAACTGCTGGGATTTTTAATTGTGATTGCACTAAATCTATAGATCAAGTTAGGGAGAACTGATTCTTAAAAATAATGAGTATTTCAATCCATGAACCTAAGATATCCTTTCATTTTTGTAAATCTTCTTTAATATTCCTTCATAAAGTTTTATACTTTTCTGTGTAAAGTTTCTGCACAGTTTTGTTATCTTTATTCCTTTACGTTTACATCCTTGATGTTTTTTGACTTTTTCTTCAATTTCTAATTAGACAGAAATGCAATGGATTTAAAAAATTTTTGATCTTGTATCTAAATTCACTCATAGATACAGTTTATCTGTAAATTTGTTTAGATCTTCTAGGTACATAATAATGCCATCTATGCATTATGACAATTTTTACTTCTCCCTTACTGATCCTTATGCATTTTATTTCTCCCTTCCCTTCCTCCCCCGCCATCAGCTCCCTGATCCCTTCTTTTTCTTCTTCTTCCCCTTCCTTTTCTTATTTATAACTATTGCACTGGCTAAGACCTCTACTAGAGTGTTGAACAGAAGTCGTGATAATGGGCGTCTTTCTTCTGATCTCAGTGAAACAGTTTTAACATTTCACCATTAAGTATGATTTATTCCATAGAATTTTAAAATTTGAGATGAAATTCATATAACATAAAATTAACTACTTTCAACAGAACAATTTAGTGGTATTTAGTAACTCACAATATTTTGCAACCACCACTTCTATCTACTCCCAAAACATTTCCAAGACTACAAAATAAAATCCTGTCCCCATTAAGCAATTACTCCTCATTCCCCCAAAACCCTTGTTTCTGGCAATTACCAATCTACTTTCTGTTTCTGTGGATTTACCTGTTGTTGTTTTTTTCTTAAGTTTATTTATTTTGAGAGAGAGAATGCATGAGCAGGGGAGGGGCAGACAGAGAGGGAGAATGAGAATCCCAAGCAGGCTCCACGCTGTCAGCACAGAGCCTGAAGTAGGGCTCGAACTCACAAACCATGAGAACATGACCTGAGCCAAGATCAGGAGCCAGAGGTTTAACCAACTGAGGCACCCAGACATCCCTGGATTTACTGGTTCTAAATATTTCATATACTAAATGAAATCATACAATGTTATCTTTTGTTTTTTACTTCTTTCTCTTAGCATGACAGCTTCAAGATTCATCCATGTAGCATGTATTGGTCCTTCATTTCTTTTTATGTGAAGTAATATTCTGTTGTGTACATATACCACAATGTTGATGGACAGTCATCTGTTGATGGACATTCGAGTTGTCTTCAATTTTTTGGCTATTGTGAATAGCACTGCTATGGACATTCGTGTCAAAGGATTTGTTTGAGTCCCTATTGTCAATTCTTTTCAGTATATACATAAGAGTGGAATTACTGGGCTGTATACTAATTCTGTGTTTAACCACCAACCTGGTGTATATGTGTTTGGGGAATCACCAACCTGCTTTCCACTTCGGCTGAAATATTTTACAACCCACCAGCAATATATGAGGATTTCAAGTTCTCCATGTCTTTATCAACACTTGTTATTTCCCACTTTTTTGATTATAGCCATCCTCTTGGGTGTAAAGTGAAGTGTGCTGTAGATTTAAAAAGCATATTCTTTGTCAGATTAAGAAAGTTACCTTCTGGCACAACATCATTTTGTAATACTTTTTGGAAATGTTAAGGTCATAAAGAATAACGATCAAGGAACTTTCTCAAGTTGGAGTAAAGTCAGTGGACATGACAAGTAAAGAAAAAGTGGGATCTTGGATTGGATCCTGAATCAGAAAAGGACATTAATGGGAAAACTAGAAAAATGTGAATATGGTCTATAAGTTAATTGGTCATATTGTATGAGCATCAATTTCCTGATTTGCACTATGGTTATGTAAGATTGCCATAAGAATATAGGTAGTTAAGGGAATATGGGAACTCTGCACTATTTTTGGACTTTTCCTAAAGTCTAAAATTCTTTTTAAGATGTAAAAAAAAGTTTTCTATCTGTTTATTGTGAATGGGATTGAATTTTAGCAAATGCTTTCTCTGTATCTATTGATGTTTTATGAAATTTTCTTCTTCATTTTACTGATATACTGAGTTACAGTGATTTTATTTATTTTATTAAAAAATTTTTAGTGTTTATTTTTGAGAGAGAGAGTGCACATGGTGGAGGGGCAGAGAATGAGGGAGGCAGAGAATCTGAAGCAGTCTCTGTGCTGCCAACACAAAGCCTGACTTGGGGCTTAAACTCACCAACCATGAGACCATGACCTGAGCTGAAGTTGGACGCTCAACAGACTGAGCCACGCAGGTGCCATGACAGTGACTGATTTTTAGCTATTGGCCCTACCTTTTGTTCCTGGAATAAACCCAACTTTGCTTTGGTATGTTACCCTTTTCATATGTTGCTGAATTTGATTTGGTATTTTCTTTTTTTAAATTTTTTTCTATGTTTCTGAGAAAGATCAGTGGGTAATTAATTAATTTTCTTTTATTGTAACATCCTTGTCAGATTTTGGGATTAAGGTTACAAGATCTCATAATACAAGCTGGGAAATGTGTCTTCAACTATTTTCTGAAAAAGTTTATGCTTGGTGTTTCTTCTTTAAATGCTTGGTATATTCACCAAGGAAGCCACCTGGACTTAACATTTTCATTGTAGGAAGGTTTTAAACTACAGATTTGATTTCTTCAATATAATTAAGATACTTTATATATATATTTATGTACCTCATGTAAATTTTTGTAAACAGGTTTTCTAGAAATTTGTCTATTTTATTTAAATTTTAAAATTCACTGCCATAGTGTTTATAATGTTCTACTATCTTTCTAATAGGTGAGATCTGTAATAATGCTCCAATTTGTGCCTGGTATCAATATTTTGTGTCTTCCCTATTTTTATTCTAAATTAGCTTTGCTAGGGGACTTATAAATGTAATTAAAAAAATTTTTTTAATGTAAACTCTACCCCCAATGTGGGGCTTGAACTCACAACCCCAGTACCAAAAGCCACATGCTCTTAATGACTCAGTCAGCCAGGCGTCCCAAATGTAAATTATTTGATGCTCTTTTTCGCAGATTTGTTTTCAACTTTATTAATCTCTGTTGTTACCTTTATCATTACCTCCCTCTACTTTCCTTGCATTTAATTTGCTATTTTCTAACTACTTGCTCTGGAATATTTAGATAATTGATTTTGAGCATTGTTTTCTAATACATGCATTTGGGGCTCCACTGTTTTCTCTAACCATAGCCTAAAGAGCAGCCCAGAAGTATTAAAACATTATTTTTATAATTTCCTTCAAAATATTTTCTAGGGGTGCCTGGGTGGCTCTTGATTTCATCTCAGGTCATCATCTCATGGTTTGGTTCGTGAGTTCGAGCCTGGCGTTGGGCTGTGCACTGACAGTATGGAGCCTGCTTGGGATTCTCTCTCCCTCTCTCTCTCTCTCTCTCTCTCTCTTTCTCTCTCTCTCTCTCTCTCTCTCTGTTCCTCCCCTTCTTGTGCTCTCTCTCTTTCTCTCTCTCTCAATAAGTAAACTTAAAAAATATTTTGTAATTTCTCCTGTAATTTCTTTTCTGATCCTTGGGTTATTGAAAAGTATGTTGCTTAAATTGTAAACTCTTAGGGAATTTTCTAATTTTCCTTCTGTAATTAACATCTAGCTTATTTTCACTTTTGTCAGAGATACACACCCCATATGATTTTAATTCTTTGAAATTTGTTGAGACTTGCTTTATGGCCAAACATACTTTCACTTAAAAATGTTTACCATGTATACTTGAAAAGAATGTATATTATGCAGTTGTTGAGTGTAGTGTTCTGTATATGTTCATTGGCTGAGATGCATTAATCATGTTTTTTGAGTTGTTTATATATCTATTGATTTTTAGTCTGTTTATCAGTTAGGAGAAAGTTGTGTTAAAATCTCCTGGTATGATATGAATTTATTTCTCCTTTTAATTCTATGGCTTTTACTTCATATTATTAGAGGAGATGTTGTTAGGTGCTTATAGATTTAGAGTTTTTATATAGTGCTAGTGGATGGACCCTTTTATTACTATGAAATACCTCTCTTTATTTCTGATAGTCTACTTTGTCTGATATTAGAATAGCCTCTCCAGTTTCTTTTTGGTTAGTGCTAATGTTTGTATTTTTTCTCATTCTCTTGTATCCAACTTTTCTGTATCTTTATATAAAATAATCTCTTATAAACAACATATAGTTTTAAAAATCCCAACTAACAATCTTTATATTTTAATTTGTGTAGTTTATTTACACTATATTAAGTATAATATATTGAAATTTTAACTCTACCATTTAATTTGCAACTGAATGGTTTAATGTTCATTCTTTTTTTCTTCCCTTCTCCTGGATTAATTGGGGTTTTTTTCCCCCAACAATTTTCCATTTCTATAATTTTGTTAGTTATAGTTTCTTTTATTCATTAAGGAGTCACCTTAGAGATTACAATATGCATCCTTGACTATTGGAATCTAATATAAATTAGTACTTTTATATTTCTGGATGGTGGAAGGTCCTTAGAAGATTTTAACTCTATTTACCCTGCCCCTCTCTTTATGCTATTTTATGTGTTTTCTCATGTATTTTATGTATTTGTGAGTTCTGTTGTTACATACATTCATGCTTACAATTGTTAGATCTTTCTGATGGACTGAATCTTTCATCATTACAAGACGCCTTTCTTTGTCTCTAGTAAAAATTGTTGTCTTAATGTTTATTTTGTCTGATATTAGTATAGCCACTCTAGCAATCTTTGGCTAATATTTACATGGTATATCTTTTTCCATTCTTTTATTTTTTACCCTATTGCATCTTTCAGTCTAAAATGTGTCTCTTGTATACAGTGCAGTGTTGGATCATTTAAAAATCCATTTTTCCAATCTCTTTCTTTTGATTGAAGTGTTTAACCCACTTATATTTTAGGTAACTATTAATAAGGTAGGATTTATGCCCACCTTTTTGCTATTTGTTTTCTACATATCTTATATATTTTTTGTTCTGCTATTTGGGATTACTATTTCCTTTTACATTAAATTGATATTTTATAGTATGTTAGCTTAATTCTCTTCCCCTTCTTCTTCCTCCTCCTCTTCCTCCTCCTCCTCCCCTTCTTCTTCTTCTTCTCCTCCTCTTCCTCCTCCTCCTCCTCCTCTTCCTCCTTTTTCTCCATCACCTCCTCCTCCTCCTACTTCTTCTCCTTCTCCCCCACCCCTTCTTCTTCTTATGGTTTCCCTGAGGATTGCAACAACATCTTAATTTAAAGCAATCTAGTTTAGGGGCACCTGGGTAGCTCAGTTGGTTGAGCGTTGGACTCTTGACTTTGGCTCAGGTTGGGTCAGGATCTCAGTTTGTGAGTTCAAGCACCATGTCGGGCTCTGCACTGACAGTGCAGGGCCTGCTTGGGATTCTCTCTCTCTCTCCTTCCCTCTCTGCCCCTCTCCCACTGGCTCTCTCTCTTTCTCTCTCTCTCTCTCTCTCTCTCTCTCTCTCTCAAAATAAATAAATAAATAAATAAACTTAAAAAATAAAACAATCTAGTTTGTATTAATATCAACTTCATCTCAATTTTGTATAAAAACTTTGCTCCAATATAGCTTCATCCCTTTGCTCTGGCTTTGTGCTTTTACTGTCATAAAAATTACATCTTTGTATATTATAAGCCCATTAACAGAGTTTTATATTTATTATTTTATATAGTAGTCTTTTAAAACAGAAAGGAGCAGAAATGAATTATAAACAAAAACGCATTTATACTGTCTGATATTTATTTATGTAGTTACTTTCACTGGTACTCCTTTTTTTAAAAAAAAATTTTAATGCTTTTTTATGTTTGAGACAGAGAGAGACAGAACGTGAGCAGGGGAGGGGCAGAGAGAGAGGGAGACACAGAATCCAAAATGGGCTCCAGGCTCTGAGCTGTCAGCACAGAGCCTGATGTGGGGCTTGAACTCACAAGCCATGAGATCATGACCTGAACTGAAGTTGGATGCTTAATGGACTGAGCCACCCAGACACCCCTAGCCTTCATGGTTTCTGATGAGAAGTCAGCTGTTAATCTTAATGTAGTTCTTGTTAGTATTTTTTTATTCCATCTGCGAGAAATGCATTCTCAGTTTTTGTTTGACTGGAAATATTTTTATTTTACCTTAATTTTGGAAGGATATTCTTATTGAGAATAGAGGTCTAGGTTGGGAATTATTTTGTTTGGGCTTCATAAAGATTCTGTTGAATTGTCCTTCAGGCTTCCATAATTTCTGTTCAAAAACTGCTAATTTTATGATTGTTCTTTTGAAAGTAGGTGTCTTTTTCCCTTTTTCCCCTCTGCTTTTAAAGAGTGTTTTTCGTCTTTGAGTTTCAGCAGTTTTAGTATGGTGTAACCAGATGTGTTTTTCTTTATATTTATTCTTAACACTCAAAGAGCTTTTTGAATCTAAGATATCAAAGACGTGATATCTTTTACCACTCAGCCATATTCTCTTCAAATAGAACTGCTTTTCCATTCTCTCTTTTTCTCTCATTCTGAAATTCCAGTTCTATGTATGTTTAGCCTTTTCACCATATCCCACTTCACTTAGATCTTTTTACTGAATGCTGGGCTTTGTGTATAAAAAATTGTAGAAATAATTTGAGACCCTCATGATGTTACTTTCCTCCAGAGAGGATTTATTTCTGCCTCTGGCAGCAGAATAAGTGCAGATCACCTTAGTCCAGTCTGATCCTGAGTTGGTTTGAAACCAAGTTTTAGTTATAGAAGGATCATACTATTTCCATTTCGCCTTCATCCTCAGGTATAGCTGTTCTGGGACACTAATTGGAGTTCTGAGATCCTTATAACCCTTTGGTGAGCCCTGGACTTCAGCTTTGTTCTTCCTAGTCATGTGGGACTGCTGAGAACCCTGCTCAGTCCCAAGACTTCAGGCCCAACACTGCTTATGAATCAGCAAAGACCCTGTGGGAAGGCTTCTGAACTTCTCAGCCTATGGCACTTATTAGCCCTATGGCTGATACTTCAAAGGGAAACTTGGCATAAGGCTAGTCTCACTTCAATGCACTTTTCTCAGGGATTTTGGCTTTTTAAACCCCAGCTATCTTCAAATAACAAAGATATTTAAATAAACTTTGTTGGGGGGATGATTTTTTAATTACAGAAAGTTGCAAAATAGTATATCCTTTATACAGTTTCCCCTGATATAAATGTTTTACCTAACCTTGTTAG
Source organism: Cryptoprocta ferox (assembly GCA_028646485.1). NCBI lineage: Eukaryota > Metazoa > Chordata > Mammalia > Carnivora > Eupleridae > Cryptoprocta > Cryptoprocta ferox. Next base: position 23,025,937 of record CM053563.1, read on the forward strand.
GTCTGTCAAAAACAATACATTAACATCAATACAATGCTATTAAATAATAAAGAGACTTTATTCAGATTTCACCAGGTTTTCCATGACATCTTTTTTATGTTCCTATAATCCAGGTACCACCTTTAGCTGCCAGGTCTGTAACATGGTCTGTAACAATTTTATCAATCTTTATATCTTTTTCATGACCTTGATAGTTTTGAGGAGTACTGGTCAGAGATTTTGTAGACTGTCTCTCAATTTGGGTTTGTCTGATGTTTTCTCATAGATTTGATTGGATTATTGGTTTGGGGGAAGAATGCTATAGATGAAAAGTATCCTTCTCATTACATCATATCAAGGGGTACATATTATGGACTGGATGCTTGTGTTGGCCAAAATTTGTATGTTGAAGCCCTACCCCCAATGTGATGGTATTTGGAGGTAAGACCTTTGGGAGGTAATTAGGTTTAGATGAGATCATGAGAGTGGGGCCTCAAGATGAGATTGATAACAGAAATCTTGCTTCGTCTCCCTCTGTGTGCCATGTGAACACACAGTGAGAAGAGAAGGTGGTCATCTGGAAGAGCCAGGAAGAAGGCTCTCACCAGAAACTGAATCTGTCATCACCTTGATCTTGGGATTCCAGCCTCCAGAACTGTGAGAAACAAATGTCTATTGCTTAATTCACACAGTGTGGTGCATTCCAATTGGATAGGGGCTGGAGGTGAAAGAATTCTCCTGAGGCAGAATGAAAGCGATAGAAGTTTATTGAATATACTGCAATGGAGCAGCGGACAGGACAACAAAGGAGAGACTGTCTGGATGAAATGATGAGGGGCTATAGTTATTGGGTGGAGTGAGGAAATATGTGATTGTATGGGATTTCCTCTCTCTTGGTAACTGTGCTTGGTTATAAGTAGCCCATTGGTCAGTTAAGGCCTAGGGCCAATTACAGATGGTTGGCTTAATGAGCCTGCTTGCATTCAGTCGGGTGGTTGCTGTGGGCCCTTTTGCCTTGCTCAAATTTCCATTGCTCAAACCATTGCCTCAGAGCAGCCTCTAAGTTCCCCACCTGCCAAACCAATAATAACAAATCCTTAGTATTTAGGCGTAGGTCTCATCGTCAGTAGCTCCTTCCTGCTGAATGAGGGGTATGGTGATGTCCCTATGTGTGGGTCAATATTAGTCTGTGGGAATTCATGTAGGAACTGTGGAAGGCAGAGCACTGAATCCAAGGTACACAACAAATATGAATTTCCCTGAGTAGAAAGGATCATCTGTTGGCTTGAAGTTACAGCAATGAAGGAAACTTGGCATCAGGCAGACAGACATCAGAAAAGACACAATATAAAATAATAATAATAATTATTTATAATATATTATATATTTATAATTTATAATGTATTTATAATAATAATAAAATAATAATTATTTTTATTATGAAAAAGAGCTGCCTGAATAAAAGAGCTTTTTTTAAATGTATTTTTTAAATTTATTTTTGGGAGAGCACAATCAAGGGAGGGGCAGAGAGAGAGGGACAGAGGATCTGAAGTGGGCTCTGCACTGACAGCAGCAAGCCTCATGTGGGGCCTGAACTCACAAGCCATGCGATCATGACCTGAGCCAAAGTTGGACACTCAACCGACTGAGCCAGACACCTCTAAAAGATCTTTAATTTTAATTTTATTTATTTATTTTTTTAAAGTTTATTTATTTGGAAAGAGAGAGGGAGAACAAGAGCAGGGGAGGGGCAGAGAGACAGGGAGAGAGAGAGAATCCCAAGCAGGCTCAATGCTGTCAGCACACAGCCTCACACAGGGTTTGATCCCATGAACCATGAGATCATGACCTGAGATGAAATTAAGAGTTGGATGCTTAACAGACCAAGCCACCTAGGAACCCCAAAAGATCTTTGATAGTTGTCCAAAATTCTCCTCCAGTCCAGGAGCTTAACCAATCGTTAAAGGAAAGGAAGGGATCCTTTAATGCGTCAACTTGAGTATTAGTTTCTTTTGGTAACCCTGTCACATTTTTGTGGTAATCTGGAGTATATACATAACACTCTGTTTTAATAATGTATAGGTTCCTCCTTGAGCTGCAGTCAGGATATCAAAGACTGTTTTTGGAGGGCTACTTTTTGAATTTGTGGGTGACTACATGTCGGGTTTAGTTAAAGGTGTCTGCTGTATGCTTGGCTAACGCCTCTGCTTGCAATTTTACATCAATAGACATGGCTTTTAGGACAAATACAGCTAAGGGATAAAGCCATCAAGAAGCCTTCTTTGTCTGATGTCTAATCTTAACAATATTTCAATTACAAGGAATCACTGGTAAGTGGGAGATGACCTGTCAGAGGAGATAAGGATAGCCCCAAGTGCATCATCCAATCCACTCAGAAAGAAAGTGGGGCCATCCAGTATTTCTATTAAGTCCATAGTTAATTTCAGGGAGTGGGGTATGCTCCAGCTTTTAAGGACTGATTTTGTTATCCCAGTCACCCAGAATCGGTCAAGGTGACAGTTGAGTTATACAATTGTTGGGGAATCCATCCCGTTTTCCAGCTGTCCAAATAATCATATGCATATGGGGGCCTGTTATTATCCCCACAGAGTAATGAACATGAAGATAGTCCATACATGAGCTATTGTGGCAATTTCTCTGAAGTATACCTCAAGTTGTCTAGCTTGACGACAAGCATTCAAAGACAATCAGAACTGGAATTTAACATTCACAAATTTTGAAACATAATTTTCTCTCTAAAATCACTCTCATTTCCAATGATAGCCAAATCAAGACTAATTCATTTGAAAAACAAGTCCCTTTTTAACAAATTTGGCCTAGTTATTTACATAAGCTCAGCAAGAATAGTGATTGACCATATAGATTCTTTAAAACTTGCTTTGTTGAAAGTTTTCATAAGGAATCTCTAGATTGAACTTTTAATAGACTCTCAAGGCCAAAAGCCAAGCCAAATAGTTGCCATCAGACTTGCCTGCAATACCTGTGGATTTGGGTGAATTCTTCCTTTCAAGATCCTCAAAATATCCTGAGATTTCCTGCACCTGCCAGGAAGTGACATTCTTTATCCACCTGGTAAGGCTGCTTGGAACTCTGTAAACAAGGTATCAGGCTAACATTTTCAAGGGGCTTCATTGGTTCCATAAAGTCAACCTTAGTTTCTTAAAGCTGTCTGGTCATATCTGAGTCGATGCATGTCTTTCTCAAATAGGACATTCCAGTCAAAGCCTTGGTAAAATAACCGATGTTTCCGGTGGTGCCCTCTTATAAGGAGAACAGATTCTCATTGAACTTATGCTAATAATTATGAGAATACTCACTGAGGCTTTCTGAATTTCAGAGGGTTTAGATAGGGAGAAAAATTGAATGTTTAAATTTGTTCACAAAGGAATACTTTACCACATTTTTGTAAGTGATAGATATTTTAAGATATTTCTCAATCTGGAAGAGCAAACATTAGAGAGCCAGCCATGTTTTAAATAAGAGTCACAAAAATTATAATCATCTTCCTCAATTCATTCAATGACAAATTATTAATTCTAGTTGTTTGGAAGCAGTCTTTTCTGTTAGTCTTGGAAATTCTTACCCATTTTAGTTTCATGATTTTAAAGATATCAAAAACCTTTTTGATCAAAAAAGTCCTTTTTATGAATCTCCTTGAAGACAAAAACTTATTTTGCAAGAGCACCAGGATAACTATAAATGACAAAAGACTCAAAAATAGTCATGGTTAAAGATGTGATATGAGAGTTCATTATAATGTATCTGACAAGGGAATACTGTTATTTCTGTGATATATAACACTTCAATAATCAGATTATCAAGTGATGACCTTATATCAAGACATATTAAAACTACAGGAATTTCCTATATTTTTTGGAATAGTTATAACATTTACCCACACAATACAGCCTAAGGCTTATCATTATTTATTTGACAGTGCTTCACAAGTAGTTTAACATATCAAATATATAAGCCTAGGGGTGCCTTGGTGGCTGAGGTGGTTGAACATCTGACTTTGGCTCAGGTCATGATCTCACAGTTCCTGAGTTCAAGCCCCACGTTGGGCTCTGTGCTGAGAGCTCAGAGTCTGGAGCTTGCTTCAGATTCTGTATCTCCCTCTCTCTCTCTGCCCTTCTCCAGCTCATTCTCTCTCTCTCTCTTTCTTTCAAAAATAAATAAACTTAAAAAAATATATACATATGTATGCCTAATTAGTCAAAAAGATTTCATTTAAAATTCAAATCTTGGGGAAATATGTTAAAACCCTCAGAAAGTTTTAAAGCACATGCCTAAATAGGATTACAGATCATTATAAGTTTTGAGAAGTTTTAACTTTAAGTAACCAAAGACCTGATGAAGACAAAACATAGAAACTGGTTTTCTGGGAAGATAAAGAAAAGAAAAAAAACATTTGTTTACACTTTCTTATCAAGAGCAGACCAATAACCCAAGAAAACATTGTCCTTTTTAATAGAGAGTAGAGCAGAATTCTATGTTATACCAGTGTACTTTTAATATCCATTCGTTTCAATCCTGACTATACACAAAATTATTTTCTAAAGCTTTCCCTTCACAAACCTTCTACAACTTTCTTTTGCATTCAGATTTTGTCCTAAGCCTTTTCTCTCTAAGATAGTTTCATTTTAGGATAAAATTACTTTCTACTACCACAACAAAAATCTTATTTCTTATCCCTTTTCTCACACATCTCTTACTTTCCTACATACAGAGTTGCTTTCCTTAGTTCCATCAGTCTTAATTACATTTAACAGAATTTTAATTCTTAGAAACCTTAGTCTCCAGTGAAAACTACGTAGTAACCAATTGTGAACTATTACACCAGAATTCATTCATTCATTCTTTCTTTTCACCAGGATTCTTTAAATGGCAAATTTATGAATACATTTCATAATGTTTAGCAACATGCGTTTTCATAGTACAATCTTTTAATAAGACACAAAGCATGTTTTCCACCAGACCCAAGTATCTTTAGTGTCTCTGCAATAAGAAGTCAAAAGCAGATCAAGCTTATGGTTAGTAATTAATGTTTCAGTATTTTATTTGGAAGAGACTTAGATAGCCAACCAATTCAACCTGATATATCATTTAACTTAGCAAAACTTCAAAGTTTCAGGTTACCAAAGATTTTTAAAGTTATCTTAACAATTACCCATGAGAACTTAATGAGACAGACAAAATAAACCATCATTTTAAGCCTTCTTTTGCTGACAAATTGCAACAGCAATAACACAAGCTTATTTGTCCTTTAGTAAACCTTGGTAGAACAAATGTTTATTTATTCTAGATAAATGTTTATGTTTCTAGATAACTCTAGAAACATGTATATTTTAATTACATCAACAAGCTTAAATTATATATTTTTATTTTATTTTTTAATGTTTATTCATTTATTTTTGAGAGAGAGAGAGAGAGAGCGCGCGCGAGAGAGAGAGTACATGCATACAAGCAGGAGAAGGGCAGAGACAGAGGGAGAGAGAGAATCCCAAGCAGGCTTTATACTCAGTACAGAGCCCAACTCAGGGCTCAATACCCCATCTGTAAGATCATGACCTGAGCTGAAATCAAGAGTTGGACACTCAGCTAACTGAGCCACCCAGGTGCCCCGACAAACTTAAATTAGCTTTAACATTGAATATGTTACATCTGTGTCCACTAAGAGTTAATCAATTTGTTCTCCACCTGTGAGAAAATCTAAAGTGGGCAGTTTAAGTCCAGGGGAGCCCCTGGGTCTTCAGGGGGAGGGGAAAGTTAATAAGGTGGATAAAAGAGGAATTATCAAGAATGTCTGGGGTGTTAGATGGGCTGTGAAACTGAGCAAAACACATTCTACAGTTTTTGTGGAGGTTGGGATTTTGGGGACATGTTTGGGGCATTTGGGGGCATGGGAACAATGCCATGAAGGCTTGCATACATGGGACCTCTGACCATTTGAAGGAGTCCTGGCAAAAGAGGTCGAGCTGGAAAATAGTATTATAAGAAAGGGTTCCGGAGAGGGGCCATACCTCTTGATCTGGGAGTTTGTATTGAGACCAGGAAACATTACATAAAAAGATGAGACATTTTTCTTCAGGACTTAGGGGTCAAATTTGTTCCAGTTTTTAAAAATACAGCCCAATGGTGAGTTGAAGGAATAGAGAAGGTTTGTCCCATAGTGGGAAAGACCAACTGCCAGTTCCCAAAGGGGCATCCAACCAAGGGAAATGGAGCTCTGACTAGTGGTTACAATTTCAGTCAGGGTATCCCACAGATCTCAAAAAGGCCAGACCTTATATGGGGTGACTGACTCTACTGGGGTGTCCCACCAATGAGAAGGGAAAGCCTGACAATGGGTGGCCAAACCAGGTCAGAAAAAGCAGTGGGGAAGACTTACCGCTCAGATGCCTGTAGATCAAGATGGTGGCTGGATCTAGGTGAACAAAAGGAAAAAGGTGAGGCCTGAAAGAAGCAAGGTGGCTGAGAGTCGGCCAGTGTCAGGAAAGGGTCTCGACTGAGTCCAAAACGTGTGCAGATACGGCGTGGACCAGCTGCTGCTGCCAACTGCCACTTGGGAACAGAGACGTCAGAGGAGATGGATTGGGAGAGTAGAGGAAGGGAGGCCATCACCCTCACAGGTATGGACAGTCCAACCTGTTCACCCTCAGACTTGCAGACCACACCTGGAAGCCACCCTGGCCAGGGACTTTCACTGTGAGGACTACTAAAGCGAGGCCACCAAAGACCTAAAAGAGAAAGGAGAGGGAGAGAAGCATTCCTCCAAAGGGCAAGAGGGGAAATCCCCCACCCTTTCAGGCAAGATGTGGTCCACTTGTTCCCCTGGGGCTTCGGATCCTCACGGAGGAGTAACCTTGCCTGGATGTGGGCAGTTCCCCAAAGAGTGCTACAGTTGGTCCACCAAGGGAAAGCCCTGAGAAATTCCCAGAGAACCTGGGGAGGGGTCTTAACCCAGGGAGGGTCCTGGGCTGTCCTGGGCAGGCAGAGATTGCCCATATGGGCCACCACATGTGGCGTGCTCTGATTGGGTTGGTTGCTGGTGGCTTGGGAAGTGAGAGAATTCACCCATGGCAAAACAAAGGAGATAGAAGTGTATTGAATACACTGTAAGGGAGCAGTGGACAGGACAGCAAAGGAGAGAATGTCTGGATGAAGCAGTGGTGAGGGGCTATAGTTATAGGGAGGAGTGAGGAAGTCTGGAATTGTATGGGATTTCCCCCTTTTTGGTAACTGTGCCCGGTTATAAGTAGCCCATTGGTCAGTTAGGGCCTATGGCCCTTTTGAGATAGGTTGCTTAATGAGCCTGCTTGTACTCGGCTGGATGGTCACTGTGGGCCCTTTTGCCTTGCTTAAGTGTCCGTTGCTCAAGCATGTTACTAAAAGCAGCCTCTACACACAGTGTGGTATTTTGTTATAGCAACCCAAACAGACTAAGACCGTGCATGATGTCATCATGACTTACACCACTGATGTTAACCTTGATCACAAACAGTGCCTGTCAGAACTATGTTAAAAGTTACTGTTTTTCCCTTGCACTACTATGTTTTTTGGAAGCAAGTGTCTAAGAATAGCCCACACTCATGGAGAATTAAGCTCCACCCATAGCAGGGGAGACAAGTATCTACTTATCTAATTTGAGATTCTTTTGTATGGATGATTTGTCCCTCAAACAGGTTTTGTTTTGTTTTGTTTTTAAAATTAATTAATTAATTAAGTTTATTTATTTATTTTGAGAGAGAGAGTAGGGGAGGGGCAGAGAGAGAGGGAGAGAGAGAGAATCGCAAGCAGGCTCCTTACTGTCAGCACGGAGCTCAACATGGGGCTCAAACCCACCAACTGTAAGGTTATGATCTGAGCTGAAACCAGGAGTCGGGAGCTTAACCGATTGAGCCACTCAGGTGCCCCCCACCAAACATGTTTTTACCTTTGTTTTTCATAAACCTGTGTGTCTACTTGTTCTCAATGCAAGCTAGTTTGTTGTGGCTGGAAACAGATGTCTGCAGTATTTATTCTTTAAATATCTATGTTCAGAAAAATTATTAATAGTGATTATTTCTGCCATCTATGGCAAATGGGATTATATATGGCTATGTGTATTTGGGGGGGTCGCTTTCTACAGTCCTATATCATTTGCACATTTTACAATAAGCGTGTATTTTATTTTACAACCAGTAAAAACAATGATGCTTTATATATTTTGTAAAAATGACAGAATAAAATAGGGGCCTTTGTGTCTGCTCCAGTGATCTATGACTATGTCTCTCAGTGAAGGAAAAAACTGAGTTCACCCTAGATTATTTAGGCTCCAAAACACATATTTCCCTGTGAACTGCACTGTTTGGATGTTTGGGGCATAAGGAACTGCACTCTTCGGTCAGTATGTGTGATGGGTAAAACCCGATGGTCTGGAGTTCAAATTTTGAACCTGCCCTGTACTGAGTGACTTTGTCCAATACTCATCTCTCTATGCCCCTGTTTTCTTGTGAGGAAAAGGAGGCAATCCTTGTATCTACATCTAGGGTTGCTGTGAGGAATAAATGCGAGAGTGAAAGCATAACACTTGGAAGGCTCAATTCCTGTTAACTGATTATTATTAGGGACCCAGTACAAGTTCAGAGGGGAGTCATCCCCGAGCTTAGTCATTCTGAACTCTACTGTATCTCTCTTTAGAATCCTGCTTATTGTCGTGAGTCTTTCATATCTAATTTTCTCTATCATTTCGGTTGCTAAGCAATAGAGCAATGTTCCATATTGACTAAGCATTATACAACATGTAAGTAAAATGGAGTCAGGAACAAGTCCAGGCCCAGGGGCTTGCTTTTTACTTTTTGTTCTGTAACAGTGGAGCTTTTTCTTTTTTAAATTAAATAAACAAGCCAGCCAGCATTCTTCAGGGCCACCATGATCTCTCATAGTCTGGAAACAGGTCTAACCCCCTCAAGGGCCTGGAGCCGAGCCCAGAACCTGGAGGGTGTCAGGCTGTGGTGACTGAGGATGCTGACGCATCTGAAATCAGCAGGTGCTAGGACAGATGACACCCCACGTGGCATTAGCACAAGGCATCAGGGGACCAAATGAACACCACATTTGTTGTGGAAAAGCACTGAACACCCTCTGCAACGTGATTAGCTGATTAGTTCACTGGGAGCCTGTTTCGTTCCTATTATGGAGACTAATCATGTGTTGTTTGGATGTGTTAGACGTTCCAGCTCCAATAAAGACATCAGTGACCGTGAATAAATGAAATGTGTCTGCATTTCCAAGTAGTGGATTGAAATTTGATAATTTTCGATTTCCTCCGCAGCATCTCATTATCATGAAGCATATTTTTCCCTTTTTGCTGGATTCTAGACCCAGGGTTTTATCCAAACAAACAAGTTATCAGGCTGCAAAATGAAAGGAAAACTGACTGTTGATTGGAAGTCAAAGCCTGGGTTTCTTCTCTATGCCTGTGATGACTGTAGACAAATCTGTTGTGCTCTAGGCATTGTGCTAAGAATTTGATATCTACGACTTCATTTCCTCCCCCTCCAAATCGGCAAGGTCACCATTATTTTGTACAAGTCCTCAGCCTGGCCACTCATGATTGTGACATGTACCCAAACACAAACTCCTCCTGAAGGCATGGATTTGCTTTTCTTCTTGTGACGTTACAGAAAGTAAAAGTAGTAATCATCGACAACTATCCCTTAAATATGAGGTTTTTAAACCAAAAGATTGCTTGTTGAGCACAAACATGCTGCTGGTCACAACATGGATCCTGCTCCTCCCCTCCTCTTCTTCCCTCCTCTCCTCCCCTTGCTGCAGACCTCTGTGGTTGGTGAGGCTGTTTTTACTCATGATGCTTCTGACACCAAATGTACAGTGTCTTGTCCAGCACCACTTCTCCAGCTGTGTGTCCTACAATTCAGTTCAGCTCTGACACTATCTACCTGGAGTCAGTATCAGATCCAACGAGTTAAGGGGTCAGACCCATGAGACTGGCCCCACTTCAGATGTCATTTGTAAATACTAGGTTGTCACCAGTATGTCTGACTGATTGGGTATAAATTCAGGGGGTTCCCTACCCCCTTCTTCAGGTTCAAAAATTCACATAGACAACTCACGGAACTTAGGAAAGCACTTGACTTATGGTTACGTTTGTCACAAAGGATTCAACTCAGAAACAGCCAGTTGGAAGAGATGCACAGGGCAAGGTATGGGGCGTGTTTAGCTAGGATGCAGGGGGAAGTTACTCAAATAAGACAGCAGAAAGCTATCAGCAGAAGGGGGTGAGAGGAACGACAAAAACAGGGAAGGAATGTGTTTTGTTTTGCAGAACCAACAGTTCCAGCCAAAGAGACACTCAACTAGGTGTTTCACCTGATGGTCCCTGACATGAGCCAGTTTGAGCTGGATTGGAGCTGAGGACTTGTACAGAAGCCCTGCTGAGCTGACCTGAGGTTTTTAGCTCATTGTAATACTAAGGTCTCCTTTTATGGATGGAATCTTCTGCTCTGCTATTTTTGGAACACACAATGTATGCACTAGCATGTTGACATGCTAGGCCTGTACCATTGAATCAAAAGTCCCTATGCAACTTCCCTGTGCCTGTCCCCTGATACACTAAATATAAGCTTCCTCTACACCCCCCACAGGGAAACAGTGCTTTGAGAACTATCTTCCTGTCTCTTTTCTTGTAACAAGCAACCAAAGGTTCTTTGCTTTTAACACTTCCTTGGGCTGTGTTCATCTGATGCACTCTGACTGGCACACCCCTTGAGTTTGGTTATAGCATCACCCTCCCAGCACCTCGGGGTGTTCACCAACCTGGCAGCTCTCCAAACTGATGGAAGTTCCATTACAGAGGCATGATTGATTAAATCATTGACTTTGGTGATCTCCAACCCATCCCCCCTTCCCAGAGGTCTGGGTTTGGGGCTGAAAATTCCATTCCTCTAATCATGCCTTGGTCTTTCTGGTTACCAGCGCCATGCCCTTAGCCACTAGTCATGTCATTATCATACAAAAGACTCTTATCACTCTGGAAATTCCAAGGGTTTTAGGAGCTGAGAGCCAGGAAATGGGGACAGAGACCAAATATTTATTTTTTATGATATCACAGTTGGGTTCTACCAGTCGGCCAGAAAGGGTGGCAGAGACTGGGGCTCTGAAGTGAGGAAACCTCGGCAGTTTAGGTTCTTGATTTTATGCTTCTTTATTTGTGCCAGTTTTCTAGGTTCTCCAGAAATGTCCCCTGAATACTTTTCTTTCTTTCTTTTTTTTTTTAAGTAGGCTCTATGCCCAACATGGGGCTTGAACTCACGTCCCTGAGATCAAAGTTGCACACTATACTGACTGAGCCAGGTGTCTCAAGCCCCCTGGATACTGATCAGTCCAAGTGTGAGAGTGATTATCCCTTTAATTGCAGTGAGCATGAAGTGAGTGGCAGTAGATTTTGGTGGAATTCAGACAGCTGGAAGAGCTTCTTTAACTTGCTTGAGGCCAGAAGTGGCCCCTTGGAGTAGGTGATAAAATGAAAGTTTCAAATAAAAAACACAAGCGAGTTAGGAGAATGATGCATTTCTGTCCTTGATCTTTGTTTAAAATATTTCCCCAATATTTCTTTAGACTAAGAACAAGACCTATCTACCTCATGACACGTCATCCTGGCTATTTATAACAGCATGTGGCAAGCTTGTATGTACTTTAAGAGTTTAAAACAGTTCTTTCAGACTATCATCAATACTTTTGGTTTAACATATTGATCAACATTACATTGCAATCAAAACTACCTGGAAGAGACAGAAGCTTTGGAAATTTCGCGTATCTAATCAAACAACCTGAACAGATCCAAAGGCTTGTAGGGTGTTTGTATCCTCCCCAAATTCATGTGTTGAAACCTGATCCCAATGTGATGGTACTAGGAAGTGAGGCCTTTGGGAGGTTTTTAGGTCATGAGAATAGAGCCCTCAGGGACAGGATTAGTGCCCTTGAAAAAGGGACCCCAGAGAACCTGCTCACCCCTGCTTCCATAAGAGGATACAGGGTGAAGACCACTGTCCTTGAAAACTGAGTTGCAGACCTCACCAGACATTGAATCAGCTGGCATCTTGATCTCAGACTTCTCAGCTTCCAGAACTGGGAGAAATAAATTTCTATTGTTTATAAGCCACCCCATCTGTGGTATTCTTGTTATAACAGCCCAAACTGCTGAAGACATAGGGCAAATAAAGATAACTGTCATTTTGCTTGCTGAACAAAATCTTAATAGAATACTCTCATACTTTGGTTTAATTCCTATATAGCATTTTCTCTAGAAAACATCACTGAAAATTCACATGAGCATTGTAATGACCTTATAGCACATACCATCTTAACAGTCCCTTTTCAGGACTTAAGAATTTTTATAGATTCAGCTTAATCAAAAAAGCTGAGATTGAGATTTTCCTTCTCAGCTCCTCATTCATTAGCCACCCTTCCAAGTGGGAGTCCTCTCTATGGCTGGCCTCCTACCCCAGCTCAAGTCTTTGACAGCATCTTTGCTCCTTCTCCACTAGATATCTCAGGCCTTTGCTGCTATCTTGACTCCCCCAGTCTCCCAGCCCCTTGGCCCCATCAGGGAAGCTCTGGGTCCTTTTCATGAAAGATGGCAGCAGAGGCCTGAACACAGGGGCATTTGTGTGCCCAACACGTTATGCTTACTGCTCTCACCAGGTGACCACAAAGAGACCACTCAGTTTTGTTTCATAGACAGTCCAGGAGCTTCGCTAAAGCCCATCATACTTTCTATAAGAATTTTTCAATTTTTACCTCTTCCTTCTGAGTTACCAGTTTTCTTCTTCTCTTCTGGATATTACATTCTGTATCACATCAAGCTACACATATGTATTCAGTTTACAAGGCTCACCGATGCTACTGTAACATCAGCTATTAGACACCAATAACCTATATTATTAGGCCCTTGAGTTAACTTGACTCAGTAGACTGGAAATGGCTTCTGACTTCATGGGGGAGAAGGACCTAGGATAGTAAGAATTTCTCCTAGAGTTCTATACCATTCTTTGATAAGACTATCTTACTCAAATGTTCGTAAAGGAACACTTCGAATACATGTGCAAATCACTGTAAATATGTGGAAGTAAAGCCCACCTTATAAAAATAAAGACAGGGTGCCTGGGTGGCTCAGTTGGTTAAGTGACTGACTCTTGATTTTGGCTCAGGTTATGACCTCATGGTTGTGAGATCAAGATCCATGATTCCTCTCTGTCTCTCGACTCTCTCTGACTCTCTCAATTCCTCTCTGTCAGCCCCTCCTCTGCTTGCTCTCTCTCTCTCTCTCTCTCTCTCAAAAATAAATAAATAAATTAATTAATTAATTAAAATAAAAATAAGGACAAACAAGAAAATGCCCTTGACCTTGTATTCTCTTCTCTCTCTCCTTTCTTTGTCCTCCTTTATAGAAATATCTTCAAAAGTGATGCCTGCACTTTATGGAATTGAAGAATTCATGCCCTCCCATTATCTTTGAAACACACCCCAAAGTGATGTTTGCCTCTGCCATTCCCCAGGACTGCTGCAAGTGATCTTCCTGTGGCCACATTCAACGACCACCTCTCAGTCCTAATTTCACTTGACTGATCAGGATCATTAGACTGTGGACCTTCCCTTTGTTTTGAGAAACTTTCTTCACTCGGCCTCCAAGACTCCATACCCTCCAAGTTGTCCTCCCACCTCTCTGGCGGCCCCTTCCCAGTCTCCTTTGCTTATATAATCCTGCTAAGATCACAACTCCTAAATGTTGGGGTACCCTAGGGCTCAGGCCTCAGGATGTTTCTCTTCCCCACATCCACTCCTTTGGTGGTATCAGTTTCATGACTTTAATTAAATACTAACCATATGCCAGTTACCCCCAGATTTACATCTCCACTCAGACCTGTCCTTTGACCTCCAGACTTGTGTATCTGAGCTCCTGATCAAAGGATCTTCCCTGTAGTGTTCAACAGACATCTCAGAGTTAACATGCATCCAAAAGAAACTCCTGATCTTCTCCCCAGATGTGCTTCTCATTCAAACTCCCCCCAAATAATAATAGCTATCATGTACACAGTACATACTCTGTGCTTTGCCCTGTTCTAAGTGCTTTATGATATTAGCTCATTAAGAAAAATAAAAAATCCAATTAAATTTAAAAAAATGGGCAGAGGAGCTAAGCAGACATTTTTTCCAAAGAAGGCATACAGGTGGCCAACAGGTACATGAAAGACACTCAACATCACTAATCACCTGGAAAATGCAAATTAAAACCACAATGAGATATCACCTCCTAATCACTGGAATGATGATTATCAAAAAGACAAGAAATAAAGCATTGGCAAGGATGTAGAAAAAAGAAACACTTGTGCACTGGTGGTGGAAACATAAATTAGTACATTATGGAACACAATATGAAGCTTCCTTTAAAAATTAACAATAGAGTACCATATGATCCCAAAATTTCACATCAGCATAATTATCCAAAAAAAATGAAAACACTGGTTCAAAAAGATAAAAACACGAGAGACTCTTGAATACTGAAAACAAACTGAGGGGGGAAGGGGAAGGGGGACAGGTAATGGGGGGTGATGGTCTTGGTGGAGGTCACTTGTGGGGAAGAGCACTGGGTGTTATATGGAAACCAACCTGACAATAAACTATAAAGTTTAAATAAAAAAAAAAAAACCAAAAAGATAAATGCACCCCTATGTTTATTGCAATATAATTTACAACAGCCAATATATGGAAACAACCTAAGTGTGACTGATGGATAAATGGTAAAGAAATTGTGATATATATGAAATATTATTTATATTTATATATGAAATATATAAATGAAATATTATGGTGAAATATATATATGAAATATTATTCAGCCATAGAAAAGAAGGAAATCTTGCTGTTTGCAACATGGACCTTGAGAACATTATGTCAAATGAAATAAGTCAGACAGAAGAAGAGGAATATTTTATGCTCTCATTTATATGTGGAATCTAAACCATAAAAACAGCAACAGAAAATCCATACTTGTGGTTGCCAGAGACAAAGGTGGGGGTGGGCACAATGGGGGGAAGAAGGGGGTCAAAAGGTACAAAATTCCAGTTACAAAATAAATAAGCCATGGGATGTAAAGTACGGCATGGTGACAATAGCTAATAATACTGTACTACATATTTAAAAGTTGCTAAGAAAGTAGATCTTAAAAGTTCTTACCACAAGAGGAAAATGTGTAACTACAGATGGTGATGATGTTAACTAGACTTACTGTGATCATTTCACAATGTATACAAATATCGAATCATTATGTTGGGCACCTGGAAAGAATACAATGTTATGTCATGTATACCTCAATAAAAACAAATGAAAACCGGGACACCTGGGTGGCTCAGTTGGTTGAGTGTCAGACTCTTGATTTCGGCTCAGGTCGTGGTTTTGCAGTTCATGAGTTCAAGCCCTGCATGGGGCTCTGTGCTGACAGTGCAGAGCCTGCTTGGGAGTTTCTCTCTGCCCCCCACCCCCTGCTCATGTTCTCTCTTTTTCTCAAAATAAATAAAAATAAACTTTAAAAATTAAGACAAAAAAACAACAAAAAATCATGACAACTTTATGAGATAGCCATTATTAGTATCTCCATTTTACAGATTAGAAAATTGAGGCATAGAGAGGTTCAGTGACAGGAGGTTAAGGACACAGGGATTATGTGGCACAGTGCCTCCAGAACATAAGCTCCATGAGAGCATAAATGCTTATCAGTCTTATTTGTTGCTCTGTTCCCAGGTTCTAGAACAGGGCTGGCACAGAGTAGGCAATCAATCAATAGTTATTGAATGAGCTCATTGCGTCCGCGCAAGCTACTCTTGCACAGGCCACCTCCAGGGTTGCTCCTGAGACTCCAGCGTCCCGATTTGGATCCGTTAAGGCATGCCTTGGAGATACTTTGGGTTTGGTTCCAGACCACGCCAATAAAGCAAATATCGCAATAAATAGGTATCATCTCTGTTTTAACAGATGAAGAAATGGAGGCTGAAAGCCAATAGCCTGTCCAGTATCACACAGCTGATCAATGCAAGACTGGGGTTTGAATTCTGATCGGTTTGACAGAATGGCAGAATGGATAACATTGACACCCCTGTGAAAAAGGCCAGTAAAGAAGGAAAAAATTTTGATAAAAAATTAAACTGTCAGGAGAGGACAAGATGGCGGAGAAGCAGGGAGCTCTGTAATCTGCGCACGCCCGTATGGATTGAACTGAGAAGGACTGAAGGAATAAAACTTGGATTTGCAAGTGGGGGAAAGAAGAAACAGACGCCAGAAAGAAGACAACCTCAAAGATGCCTGAGTAAGTGACTGTGATCTGGGAAATTAGGGGACAGGCGGGTCCCGGTGGTAAAGGGGAAAGGAGCCCCTGAGCCCAACACAGGGAGAGCGCGCTGTGCCCCGGAGGGACCAGGGGAAGAGAAAGAGACGGAAAACACACCT
>CM053563.1:23042942-23153503 GCA_028646485.1 Cryptoprocta ferox
AAAAAAATAGTTATTGAATGAATGACTATGTAAGAGAAATTTTTGTATATTTAAATTTTTAAAAATTTAAAAATTTAATTTTCTTTTTTTTTAGTAATTTAACGTTTATTTATTTTTTGAGATACAGAGAGAGACAGAGCAGAGGAGGGTCAAGGAGAGAGGGAGACACAGAATCTGAAGCAGGCTCCAGGCTCTGAGCTGTCAGCACAGAGCCCAACCTGGGGCTCAAACTCACAAACTGCGAGATCATGACCTGAGCTGAAGTTGGACACTTAACCAACTGAGCCACACAGGTGCCCCAAAAGTTTTTATATATTTAAATTTTTGTATATTTACCTGAAGAATTAGTACAATCAAATTTTTCAATTATCTCTACCCACAACATGGGGCTTGACCTCATGACCCTGAGATCAAGAGTCACATGCTTTACCGACTGAGCCAGCCAGGTGCCCCAACAATAGCAAGGCATTTAGTCAGCCGAAACACTCACCCAGGCTGAACCAAAGGGGCTTTTCAGGACAGGCCATGGGTGTACAACTAGCAGCTAAGGTGCAGAGACTGGCTTCTCTTGGTAATGGTCCTTGATATTTGGGGAACTGGATACACGGTTCCTTCTCACCACCTCTCCCCCATCTGTGGGCCCTTAGGGGTCACCCAGATGCCCAGGCAGTTAATGCCACGTCTGTAGTCCTCCTGTGCTCTCCTCACTCTGTCAGTAAAACAGTCATTACACTGATGGTATGCCTGACACTCATGCTAAGTGCTTACTACAGAGTAATTCAATGCTCTCATTAACCCTAAGTGATAGGCCCTTTATTCACATCATTTTACAGTCAAGGAAACTAAAGCTGAGGTGTGTTAAGTAACTTGCCCAAGATCACACAGCTGGTCACAGAGTGTGAAGGAATTGGTCTATCCCCAGGCAGTGGCAGACAGGTGAAGATAGACTGTTTCTGGTGAGCTGAGTGTTCAGGAGGGAAGGAAGTACCTGGCCATGTCTGTCACCACATTCCCAGGCCTTTCAAACTCAGGAACACTGGGTTCAGATGCTCCTGCTCCTCAACTAATCCCCAGGTTGAAGTTTGTATTAGCCAAACAGAGACATTACACTCTCTCAGAGTTGTAGAATTGCTTGAATTCCAAGGGTGGGGAGTCACTTTGGGGTGCAAGTCACGAAGGAGGGCAGTGGCAACTATGTGGCATTCTCAAGGCTCTCTGGGTAATACTATTACTGGTGGGTCAAGTTTTCATTTTAACACTTCTGTCCCTCCTTCCATTCAGGGATAGTTAGCCATTGCCAGAGCTGCTTGCTAGATTAACTATCACTTTTACCATTTTCACATGCCTCAACCTGGTTTGCAACTAGCCACTAAGAAGCCACTGTGGGTCAAACAGCAATCTGCTTTGGATATAGACAGGAATCCAACCGTTCACACAAAATGCTAGAAAAGCTTGTGATTTTGCTAACTAAAAACACACAAGGGGCACCTGGGTGGCTCCGTGGGTTAAGCATCTGACTTTTGGTTTTGGCTCAGGTCATGATCTCACGATTCGTGGGTTCAAGCCTCATGTCAGGCTCTGTGCTGACAATGAGGATCCTGTTTGGGATTCTCTCTCTCTCTCTCCTCTCTCTCTCTCTCTCTCTCTGCCCCACCTGCTCTCCCTCTCTCTCTCTCAAAATAAATAAATAAACTTAAAAAAACCCAACATACCAGTGCCTCCTTTCTATTCTCCATTTTGTGATTTTCACATTCCTGCACACTGGCCAAGGGTGTTGTCAAAAATGATGCCAAACAGCATGACCATTGCTGACTTTTTCTTCTCTGGTGGTTTCACCACTGACTTGCTCATCTTTCTTTATTTTCTTTTGTTTTAGAACAAGTAACAGGCCACAAGGAGCAAAATAGCAGGTCCCAATGCAACTCTTATTTTGAAGATACAACAGTCAGATTTGGACTACTTGGGTGACAATAAAAAATATATTTTTTGGAATTGCAAACAAATGTTCAAACAAAACTTTTACATGAATGTCCACAGCAGGACCATTCATGGTAGCCAAAAGGTGGAAAGAGCCCAAATGTCCATCAACAGATGGATGGATAAACAGCATGGTAGATACATACAATGGTATATTATTCAGGAATAAACAGAAATGAAATGCTGATACATGTTACAAAATGGGTGAACCTTGAAAACATTATTCTAAGAAAAAAAAAAAAAAAGGCCAGACACAAAAAGCCACATGCTGTGTGATTTTATGAACTATCCAGAATAAGCAAATCTATAGGGACAGAAAGAAGATTACTGGTTGCCAGGGGCTGGGGGTGGGTGGTGGGTGGAAAATAGGAGTGACCACTTAACAGGTACAAGTTTCCTTTTGAGGTGATGAAAATGTTCTAGTCTAGATAGTAGTGATAGTTGCGCAACACTGTGAATGGACTAAATGTCACTAACAGTAAATCTTATGGTATGTGTATTAGACCACTATTAAAAAAACTTTCCCAGAAAGCAAAAAATAAAAAATATTTTTCAAATATCTTTGGGCATTATCTCAAATTGATATGTACCCTAAATTCCCCAAAGAGAAAATTAACCAATGAAGAGGTGGTTACATGGCTGTATGCATTTGTCAAAATCCCTTGAATTGTTCTTAACATCTGTAAGTTTTACACTAATAAAAATTAGCCAAGCAAGAGTAACAGAAAATACAACTACGCTACATACAAAAACAATCTGTGGAAACATGATATTGTACTACCTATAGGATAGGTTGAATTACACAGCTCCTGGGAATCCACATAGTTATCTTCACTGCCATGTAGAGCTCTAGGAAGCAGAGCATAAAGTTACTTGAATTACCTCTGAGGTCTTAGAAGGGATTCACGTGTGGAATTGCAATCAGGGTAGGTG
Organism: Cryptoprocta ferox; assembly: GCA_028646485.1. Lineage (NCBI taxonomy): Eukaryota > Metazoa > Chordata > Mammalia > Carnivora > Eupleridae > Cryptoprocta > Cryptoprocta ferox. The sequence continues at coordinate 23,045,853 of CM053563.1, forward strand.
TTCAGCAGCCCGGAGGTCACAGCATGTTGCTGTTACAGCTGTTCACAAGAGTGGGGAACTTGCTTTTTGGTCACGGGGAGTCTGAATGTAATTCACATTTTGGCATAGAGCAGTCAATAATGACAAATATCCATTGCAGGTAAAGACGTTTACAAGTGATACATGGCCGGCTAATCTATCACTGTATCCTTACATCACCATTGCCTGGCATATAAAATTGCATGTTATCATATGTATCTGACAAACACATCAAAGAAAAGATTTTTCTCCTATTTAAATTAAAAGCATCCAATAAGACTATTCTTAAACAGGTGCAGATATTTAACAACATTCACCAAATATTTATTGAATATAAGATACATAGGATTGTAATATTAGCACTTAATTCTGCATTCCGAACTTTAATTAGATTCCTCAGTGTTTTTTTTTTTTTTTTAATCACCTTTTTAAAAAGGCGGTTGTTAAAGCTTCTGGTTCACAAGGAACTTGGTCAGGTTTAGTACTTACCTCTTCCTTGCTCATTCTTTTATACCAGATAGAAATGGGATTATATCAACAACTCTTTAAAATGATCTAAGTCAAATAGTGTGGGGGAAAAAATGAAATTACAAATGCCAGGAAAAACAAAAAGCTGATAAAGAAAAATGTAACTAAAAGACTTTCTTGGCTCTGCAGTAAACATTTCTATGGTCAAAATATAAATCCCGTTTATTAAATTCCAAATTTTAGAATGTATAGTTAGACAACATACAGATATAACTTTGATTATGAGACAGAAAATAAATGCTATTAACTTTGTCCATGTAAAAGTTCAAATTATAGAAGTTGAAAGACAGAGGGAAAAAGAATTCAAAGTGAGGGGACTAATTTCATCTCATAAAAAGAAAGTCAAAAGATACTGAATAATTAATGGAATTAAAAGTAAAAGTGTCAGCATGTGGCACTTATTGGGGCAGACATTCTACCTAACTGATATCCACTTTGCTCTATGTCCTAGTGACAGAACCCCAGTTTTGTTCAGGGTATCAATATGTCTAAACACAGGCAATGGGTCATTCATTAAACCAATGCTTCTCAACACTGGTTGCACATTGGAAGCTGGAGGAGATTATGATTTAATTGGTTTAGGGCAAAGTTTCTCAGTCTTGACACTATTATTTTGGACTGGATAAGTCTTTGCTGTGGGGGGGTGTCTTGTGCATTGTAGGATGTTTGACAGCCTCCCAGCCTCTACCCACTGGTTGCCAGAACCCCCCACCACATTTACAGCAATAAAAAATGTCTCCAGATATTGCCAATGTCCCATGGGGAACAGAACTACCCTTGGTTGAGAACCACTAAACAAGGGTAAGACCATGTACATATCAGCACGTTTTAAAATATCCCTAGAAGATTCTAACATGTACCCAAGGATGAGAACCACCAGTCTAAGCCAGCGATGTTAATCTTATTCTTGTAGGTTTCTCCAGCTCCCTGGTAGCTAGGTGTGGCCGTGTGACTTAATTCTGGCCAATAAGATTTAAGTAGAAGTTTGTTAGTGGGAGGAAGTTTAAGAAAGCTATGCTTGGGGCACCTGGGTGGCTCAGTCAGTTAAGTGTCTGACTTCGGCTCAGGTCATGATCTCACGGTTTGTGAGTTTGAGTCCCGAGTTGGGCTCTGTGCTGACAGCTCAGAACCTGGGGCCTCCTTCAGATTCTGTGTCTCCCCCTCTCTCTGCCCCTCCCATGCTCATACTATGTCTCTCTCTGTCTCTCAATAATAAAAAATGTTTAAAATTTTTTTAAAAAAGAAAGCTATGCTTTTTTTTTTTTTTTTTTTTTTTTATAAAAGGCAACGAGCATAGCTCCAGTTTCTTGCCATTACAACATGGATGCACCTTAAAAACACTTTGCTAGGGAAAAAAGCCAGATAACAAAAGGTCACATATTGTGTGTGATTCCATTTGTATGAAATATCCAGAATGAGCAAATCCACAGAAACATAATGTAGATTAGTTGCTAAGAGTCAGGGAGAGGAGCAACGGGGAATAATGGCTAATGAATATGGGGTTTCCTTTTGGGGTGATGGCAATGCTTGCAAAGTAGATAGTAGATTCGAAGTAGTTCTTCTTGAAGAAGGTGATGGTCACACAACTTTATAAATATACAAAAAAACCACTGCGTTGCACTTTAAAAGGATGAATTTGTTCCATTGAATTATACCTCAATAAAAAACAAAACAACAGAAAATAGCTATGTGCTCAGAGAATTAGAGATATAGAAGGATCCACCAAAGTGATTCCTTCTTAGGAGCAGCAATAAAAACAAGAAATAATTGTGTTTCATTATCCTTCTGTATCCCTTGATTTTTCTTAAAAACATATTTGTATTACTTACAACAGTGAATTTTTAAAGAAAACTTAAAGAGAAAAATGTGACATAAGAATATTTCTTTCTTTGTGGCCTTGGCTAAGCTAGCAGCTCTAGTGAAGAAGAACTTTTTCTCTCTCTCATTTCCAGGCAGGTTGCCAATTTAAATCCCCTTCCTTTCCTGCTGGCCTCTGCCAATGTGGTATCAGACACTGAGAACTGGCTTCTAAGTAAGAAAGACTCTAAGAAAAATAAAAAGCACATTCTTAACTAAAATCACACATTTATAATTCTTCAGGCTCATGACTAGCACAATGTTTTTCATGAGAGAGAAAAAGTGAAGAGTATCCTAACTCAAAATAAACCTCCAGTCCCTTTTAGAGCTTTGCTTTCTTTCTTTTTTTTTAAAAAAGTTTATTTATTTTAAGAGAGAGAGATAGCAGAAGGGGCAGAGTGAGAGAGAATCCCAAGCAGCCTCTGCACCATCAGCACAGAGCTCAATGTGGAGCTCAAACTCATGAACCATGAGATCATGACCTGAGCCACAACCAAGAGTCAGATGCTTAACCAACTGAGCCACCCAGATGCCCCAAGAGCTTTTCAACAAGAATAAGAAAGGAGCATGTTCAATAGAAATAACCTGTCACATCAATCCAGATCTCAGTTCCAAGCTAGTGGGATCCATGTAATGGTCATTACAGACAGAACTCTGCAGATATCAAAGCAGAAGTTTGTGCCCCCAGGTGGGCAATCTATTTTTCTGGGGAAGATGCTTCCCCTGCAAAAAGACTATAAAAGGACAGTAATACTAGATATTTGACCAACAGATTCTTAATGAACCTACAGCTCCAACTTCTTATAAGATGCAACCCTGGCTTAGAAGACCCGTTTTCATTAGTCACCCTATGATTTCAGCACCTGGTTGAACGTCTGATGGCTGAGGGTGAACATGGAGGTGGGTGGGAACCTGTGTCTCCCCAAGCCTGCACCTGGCTTCAATCTCCCTGTGATTGCCACTAGATTCATTTGCAGAATTTAATCAGAAGTTAACTTCTCCTGGCTACGTTTGGGAGTTGACCAACTCCCCAAAATGTTCTTTTTGATGTCCTGTTATGTTGCACAAACTACTTCTTGCTTAGAGTAAGAACCAAAACCTCTGACTTCCAGCACAGTCAAAGACTCCTTTGAGTCAATCAGCTCATTTTTCATTCTTCAGGTCTTCTCTCACTCACCCTGCTTTTTATAGACCACCACCTCACATTGTCTCTCTACTGTCCTGACTCACAGGTGCCTTAACCACCCTACCCACCCACCCACGATAATTTTTTCATATGCTCAAGGAATTACAGGGATGGACAGAAGCACTTGGATGCTGTCAGTTGGTGCCTGATCTTGCCAACCTCACACACCACAGTAAGTGGGCCCAAATGGGAGGATTTGGATTGATTTTAGTCATCAACCCATACAATCCATCCCAAAGGGATTGCCATTTCGAGTCTGGAAGGCCTACATGAGCCAAAGGAACAATCATAATGGAATTTCAGATGCCATTGTTGAGGGGCAGGAGGACTTCAGCTCCCACTCACACACCATTCCCCATAATGAGAAACAGTGCACCCCACCGCCACCCCTGAGCTGAGGGGCAGGATGGCTGCCAATAGGCTCACCTCCTGGTAGCTTCATAACATTCCTGAAAAATAGTTCTTTTCCCTCAATAGTTTCAACAAAAATCTCAGAACTGAATCCCATTGATCTGGTTCGATTCATACGCTCATCCCCAGAACCAATCAATATGGCAGGGTAGGAGGATTCTGATTGGCCAGTCTCTGTCACATACTCACCCGGCCTGGAATAGGTGGACTGATTGTTGGGAAGGAGGACTGGGGTCGTAGTTATCAAAAGGAAGGAAATAAATATCAGAGAGACACAGTTGATGGCTAAGCATGGATATTTGTACAGTAAGACAGGTTAAACATAAACACATTTGAAAAGCTCTTAATATAAATGACCAAATCGTCCCCTGGAGGATTTCATCTATGTGCCCCATGCACAGTGCCATGAGCCCTGCTTCCCTACACCCTACCAGAAAACTGTCCTCCCACCGAAAAGGGGTCTTTTCCCAGGAGGGCATTTTCAGGGGGCCTCAACCTCCAACTCTGTCTTGGAGGCTGACAAATTGGGAAGGCTGGAAAATGTGTCCCTCGCACCCTTTCACCTCCTTGTGGGAGACCCCACACCTCCTTCTGGTGTCCTTCCCTCTTGCTTCTCTCAGTTTTTGGCTGGGGAGGTTTAAGGCAGGACCTTACCAAAGCCATCTACATTTTAATGACAGGGCCTGGGAGTCCCTGTAGTGGAGGAAATCCTATCATTTGGTATCAAGCCAACCTGAATATGTTTCCTAGCTTTGCTGCATGCTAAGTATGTGGCTTTGGGCAAAATACTTCACCTTGCCAAGCCTCCACTTATTTTGACCATTAATCAAAGAACAACTGTATTTCAAGTATCCATTAGAAGGATCTGGTTTAAATTAGGTACCCAGTAGACATGATGTTGCTATTATCATTAGTAAAGATTATTTATTTGCACTGGGATCAGAAACCTGCTTTGCTTGTTGACTTCTTTGCTAAGTCCCTGCCCCTCTGGACAATGAGGGTTGGACTAGATATTCTACTTGTTCTAAGAGCCTGTGATTTCCAAGCAGAGGGATGATGGAAGTCTGATGCCGGAGAGTGGCATGGTGTGCAGGCAGACATCTGTGTGTGTGTGTGGGGGGGGGGAGCCTAAGTATATGTGTATCCCTTTGCATCAGACAGTACTGAAATGTTACCCCAGAACCCAAATACCCCTGCAGGCAGAGAGGCTTCAGCTTCCTGCCACCAGGCCCCTGTGGCAATCGCTTAATGTTTGGGAGAACCTGAGAAGCAGGCAGAGAGATGGGTCTGCAGGGAACAAAAGGTTGGGTTGCCAGTGAGTGCTGGTCACTTCCTCTCTCTCCCCACCTGCTCGGAAGGCACTAGGGGCCTGGATGAGCCCAGGGAGCCCTTAGCAACTCTATCTCCGTGGAAAAGGGAATAGCAGCCTCAGAGCCTCCTGAGGGGTGTTGGCTGGTGGCCAGGGCTCTCCGTCAAGGCTCCGAAGCTAAATTGGATCCAGCTGTTGCTGTGGAATCTGATATTAACAAATGTGTTCCTGGGGCAGCCAGTCCTTCCTACTGAGGGAAGCCTCAGACCCCCATCGCAGCCCTGACGGAGGTTTTGGAGGGGCCCTAGGCTGATGGGATCCCTGATCATGAGGAGGTAGGGGATGTTCCCTGGTTGGGCTAAATTATAGCCAGGCTATCCTATTCATGAAGTGTCTGGTCACTGTGATGGGCTGGATCTCTTACCAAGGTGCTTCAATACCACCTTTCCATCTTGGGAGCCAGATCCAGACCAGCTTGAGTTTTCATGTATTAAATGTGCTTTCATTCACACGAGGTTCTCTCTTCACAAGTTCAGGAGGGTCAGACTGCTTACAGCAGGGAGCCAGGAGAGTCTGGGAGCTCAGAGATGGTGCTCCGTTGCCCTCCTCTGTTTTGAGGTCTGCTGGACATCACAGACAATCCTTCCTCTCCCCTGCTCCCTTCCTCCTCCCAGGCAAACTGTGTGCCAGGCATTCAAAAACAGAACCTAAGGAGATTCTCATGGTAGCCCTGAAACGTAGGCTGTGTTATCTGCGCACAGCATCTGTGAAATAACCTGAAGAAGTCCCAACAGTAGGTCAAGCTGTCATCAGGATTGCTTCCTTCTGAAGTCTGGGAGAAGGGATCAAGCCTCTGTCCTTGGTTCCCAGATGGCAATGTTATTCCTGTGTCTTCATATTGTCTTCCTCTGTGCACGTCTACTTCTGTGTCCAAATTTCTCCGTTTGATAAGGACACCAGCAATACTGGATCAGGACCCACCCTACCGACCTCTTCTTAACTCATTACAACTGCGATTACCCTATTTCCAAACAAGGTTGCATTCTGAGGTATGGGGGGTTAGGATTTCTACATAAGAATCTGGAGGGGGGACACAATTCGACCCATCACAGGGGGAACAGGAAGGGAAAGAGGGAGGTTGGGAGGCAGCTGGGTTGAGAGTGCAGGGCAAGGGCAGCGCCCTGGGGAAAGAGGTTGCAGATGTAGCTGCGGTTGTTTGGGGGTGTGGTGGGGCACCCAGTTGAATATCAGAAGTGAAGAAAGTCCTTCTGTTCTGTGTGGCCCAGAAAGTTGAACTAGAGCCAAAGGGAGGAGGTTAGGGTTCAGTTGAAGGGAAACTTGAATGTTAAGAGATAGGACCATCCAAAAGCAGAAGTGAGGTGCTCTGGGAGTGGGAAGTGAGTGTCCCAGCTCTGGGAGAAAGGCTAGGACTTGTCAGGTGGCCACACTGGTGGCCCCCCAGGGCCAGTGCAGATGGCATTTCAGCCCCAGGGATGGGAGGTTGCTCTGGACTGACTTCTTCATTCCTTCACTATCATGTGAGTAACTGCCTTAGGCCATGTTCAGAGCTGCACTGAGGGACAGCTGCCGCCTGAAGCCCCCAGGCTATCCAGTGTCTGGTGAGTGGCCATCTTGGAAGTCCTTTCTGGTCCCTGTCCTCCTGCTGAGGCCTGGGGAGCTCAGGCACCGGATGCCAACCCAGTGGGACCCCAGAGCCTGGGCACCTTTTCCCTCTGAAATGCCACCTGGCTGGGCTGCTTGCAAAGTGCTCCTCAGGCCGCACCCAGGGCCCCAACACCAGCTCTGTCCCCAGGCTGGCCCTGGGCAGATCAGGACACTTGGGTCTGCCGGCAACAGTAGGCTGGGTCTCTGAGCATTGAGACACTGCTCCTCTATGAGCCTGGTTTCTTCACCTATGTAAGGGAGTGTAGGGCTGTACATCAACGTAGGTGGACAGCAGGGTAATAGAGGAACACTGGAACTGTGTCACAACAGATCTGGGGTTACATCTCTGTTTTCTCACTTCTCAACCTTGTGACGGGGCCAGTCACTTAGCCTCAGTGAACCTGTTTCCCATCTGTGAAATGGGCACGGTATCTCCCCCTCCGTGGGCTACTAACAATAGCTTGGCACTGGAGCAGCTACTCTAATGATTCATTTTGTTTTTAATAATAGTCTTTTGTAAACTCTGAAGGGCTGCAGACATGCGAGTCATCGTTTGTTAATAATCGACTTCAGACTCTGAACTGGAGTCTTTAGGAAGGAAGTCTGGGGGTGGACATTACCTCGGGGGACTCCCAGTCTGGCTGCATCCTCTTTCCTCATCTTTGCCGGTCTGGGGAATCAGTCTCAGGCCAGAGGGGCCCGTAAGGGCCAGACCAGCCCTTCCTAGACACCACCTCTTCCAGAGGGGCCCAACCCCACCTTGTAACTTCAGTCTGATCCTGAGGAAAGCATCAGACAAATCTGAATTGAGGGACATTGTATAACATATGGCCAGTTCTCAAAACTTTCAAGGTCGTCAAAACCAGGGGAACTGACACAGCCAAGAGGAGTCTACATAGACGTGACAACCATATGTAAAGCAACACCCTGGGTGGGGACCTGGAACAGGAACAGGACATTAGGTAAAACTAAGGAAATCTGAGTGGATATAGGCTGCAGCTAACAATAATGTTTCAGTACTGGGCCATTAGCAGTAACGAATGTATCCTACATATCTAAGATGTTAATAACAGGAGAGATTGCTTGTGGGGGTGTTAGGGACTGAATGTTTGTGTCCCATTCCCAAACTCCTATGTTGAATGCCTGTTGTGATGGTGTTAGGAAGTGGGGCCTTTGGGGGGCAAGCAGGTCATGAAGGGAGGGCCCTCCCAAATGGGATTAGTGCCCTTACAAGAAGAGACACAGCTCTTTCATGCTGCCTTCTCACTGCCATGTGAGGCTACATGGAGAAGGTGGTCGTTTGCAAACCAGGAAGCAGGCTGTCACTGGTCATTGGATCTGCCGGCCCCTGGTTCTGGGACTTTCCAGCCTTCGACACAGTCAGAAGTAAAAGTCTGTTGTTTATGCCCCCCAGCCTGTGGTATTTTTGTTTACAGCAACCCAAACTGACTAAGACAGGGGAGTATATGGGGACTCTCTGTACTTCTTTTGTACATTTTCTGCAAATGCAAATCTATTCTAAAATAAAGAGTTTGCTTTAAAAAAAATGCCTGTTTTCAAAAGAAGAAAATTGTCAGTAAAACAGTAATTATCTCAGGGAGTGTGGGAGTTTAGATGTTTTTATTTCCTTCCTTATTCTTTCGGGTAGTTTTTGGTATTTATTATGACAAAACTTAAAAATTTTTTAAGTTTATTTATTTATTTTGAGAAAGACAGAGACAGCACAAGTGGGAGAAGGACAGAGAGAATCCCAAGCATGCACTGCACTATCAATGCAGAGCCCAACATGGGGCTCGAACCCACGAAACTGCGTGATCATGACTGGAGCTGAAACCAAGAGTCAGATGCTTAACTGACTTAGCCACCAGGTGCCCTATGATAAAACTTTTAAATTGAAAGAGAGAAAGAGAGAGAGAAAGAAAGTGGGAGGGAACAAAGGAGGTGGAGCAGGGAGAGACAGAGAGAGGAAGAAAAGGAAGGAAGGAAGGAAGGAAGGAAGGAAGGAAGGAAGGAAGGAAATGAAAAAGGACAGAAAGAAGAAAAGGTGAAGAGAAAAGACAGAAGGAAAGAAAGTCTAATGCACATCAGACAAGCAAACACCCAGCAGGGCAACCATCAGTTGGCTAAGTGTGGGATGCAGCGAGGCCTGGGGCCCTTCTTGCCAAATGAGTCTTCAGGAGTTGAGGGGTGTGTCAGCCTTCCCCCTGTGGCCTGGGGTCTTCTCAGACCCTGGTGCAGCTTTGCCCAAGGGCATGATGAGAGTCCTGAGCTCCCATCTGCAGTGCCATCCTGGGCTTCTATGTCACCTGGGAATGCTACAGCCCCAGTGGCCAGAGGGGATGGTCTGGCTACTGGCAGGTGGATGTCTCAGAAGCACTGAAAGGACCAAAAATATCCCGTTGCCCTGGCCTGGGACTTTTTAAGTTTCCCCCGAGCCCTCTCCCAACCAGTGACTCACCTCTAAACTCTCAAAGCTGTGTCACCTACTGTGGGGGAGAGGGCATCTGGCCTCTGAGGACCAGACAAAGGACAAGTTCTTCCCAAGGTTTGGGCTGATTCCCAGAGACCTCACTTTCTTATGGTTGATCTTGGCCTTGGCTCTTCTGTGTCGCTGTTTATTCTGCACTTTGGGGATCCCTGGAGATGCTCAGCACCTTGGTCAGTTTCTGTTCTTTTCTTTTTTTAAGATTTTATTTTTTTAAGTAATCTTTGCACCCAAGATGGGTCTTGAACTCACAACCCTGAGGTCAAGTCTTGTACTCTATCAACTGAGCCTGCCAGGCTCCTGGGTTTCTATTTTTTTTTAAAGGCATTCTCAGGTTCACAAGTGAGGGCTCATCTGAAAAAAGGTCACACTGTGGACTGCACACCAGATTTTTCACCAAGCCTGTAAAATAACAAATGGCCTTTCCAGAGTATCTCCCTGATCTTCCCCTGTGCTACCTCCACATCCCTCCTTTCCTTGCCCTGAACCCTGCCGTTTCAGAGCTTCCCATCTGCTCCCTTACTCTGCTTGCCAGGGGGCTCTCCTATTTGCCATCCAAACCTCTTGAAATTCCTCACAGCAAACAGCCCAGCTGCTGGTTCAACCTGAGCCACTCTCTGCAGGAGGTACCTGCATTTTATTTAAGCATTTGTATTGAATGTGACATACAGAGTGAATAGGGCATATAACATATGTGTATACTTTATGAATTTATAATTTATAATGAATGTATAATATGATGAATTTATGTTACTAGCACACTGACCAAAACAATAGAGGCCAGCCAGTACCCAGAAACCCTGTTCTTGACCTCCTTCCCAAAGGAAAGCCATTGTCCTGACTTCTCATGGAACAGACTGATTTTGCCTGGGTCTGTCTTCCCATTGGCGGGGTCATAGCACATGTGCTCCTTTGTGTCTGGCCTCTTCACCTCACTGTGTTTGTGCGGCTCATCATGTTGCATGCAGCTACATATCTTTGTTCTCGTTGCTGCGTGGCATTCCATTATGTGACTCTATCCTAGTTTATCCATTCTACTCCTAATGGGCATTTGGGCCATTCCCAGTTTGGGGCTGTTATTTACATATTGTGCATATGTCTTTGGTCTTTTTGTCTTTTGGTGACCACATGCATGGATTTCTATTGGGAGTAGAAGAGCTGGGTCAGGGGATCTGGAATAGGGAAACTCTTTCCAGTCATCCCAAGTGGTTGTAATCATTTTCACTCCTGCCATCAGTTTACGATGGAAAGTTCCAGTTGCTCCATATTCTCACCGACACTTGATAATTTCTTTTTCATTTTAGCCCCTGTGTTAGATATAGCTGTGGTGTGTTTGAAAAGAAAAAATTTCTTTTTAACACCTTTTGACCTTTGCTCATGTCACCCACCACCCCCTGTCTTTGGCAACCACTAATCTGTTTTCTGTGTCTATGAGTTTGGTTTTTCTTTTCTTTTCTTTTTTTTAGATTCTACATACAAGTGATATCATACAGTATTTGTCTTCTCTGACTTATTTCATTTAGCATAATGTCCTCAAGAGCCGTCCATGTTGCCATGTATATGAGCCACACTTTCTTTATCTATCCATCCATCAGTGGGCACTTAGGTTGTTTCCATGTTTTGCTATTATGGATATGGTGACATCTGTGTTTTTAAGCAGCAAATACAAATTTTGTTTTTAAACAACACAGTAGCAAGAACCCCAGAGTGAGCACTAATCATGAGCAGGCACTGTGCTGGGCACTTTCCATGCATAGTGTCTTTATGTGGACAAGAGCAAGACTGAACTCGCCATGGCCCGTGTGCTCTAGCCCCGTCTCACCTCCCACCATGCTGTCCCAGCTCATCCTTCCTGGACCTCTTTTACTGTTGCTCTCTGTCATCATCTCTCCTGCCACAGGTTCTTTCCTTATGCTGGAACAGGCTTCACCTGTCCACATCCCAGAAAATCTGTTCATCCTTCAGACTGATGGTCACACATGGCTTCCTTGGGACTCTTCCATGCCCTGAAGAGATCAAGTCCCTGTATTGCCCACCCTCTTGGCATATTTGTAATTTTTCAATCCTGCACATGCTTTTCTAATTGTCTCTTGTCTCCACCAGACAGAAGCTTCAGGAGGGTAGAGGCTGCTTCTGGTTTTGCTCTCCATTTTATCCCCAGTGCACAGTCTAGGGTCTAGCACATAAATAGTTCTTGTATCAACTAGGATTTGGTATAGCAGTGAGTGACAAAAAATAACAATGACTAATCAGCCCTCAACAAGTACAAAAAGTTTGAGATCATACTGTGCATATTTTCAGACCACAATGCTATGAAATTTGAAATCAACCACAAGAAAAAATTTGGAAAGACCATGAATATTTGGAGATTAAAGAACACCCTACTAAAAAGTGAATGGGTTAACCAAGAAATTAAAGAAGACATTAAAAAGTACATGGAAGCCAATGAAAATGAAAACACGACAGCCCAAAACCTTTGGGATGCAGCAAAGGTAGTCATAAGAGGGAATTATATAGCAATCCAGGCATTTCTAAAGAAGGAAGAAAGGTCTCAAATGCACAACATAAACTTACACCTAGAAAACCTAGAAAAAGAACAAATAAATCCCAAAACCAGTAGAAGAAGGGAAATACTAAAGATTAGGGCAGAAATCGATGATATCTTAATAAAAAAAAACAGTAAAACATACCAATGAAACCAGGATCTGGTTCTTCAAAAGAATTAACAAAATTGATAAACCCCTAGCCAGATGGATCAAAAAGAAAAAGGAAAGGACTCAAATAAATAAAATCATGAATGAAAGAGGAGAGATCACAACCAACACCGCAGAAATACAAACAATAAGAGAACATTATGAGCAATTACATGCCAGCGAATTGGGCAATCTGAAAGAAATGGACAAATTCCTAGAAACATATAAACTACCAACACTGAAACAGGAAGAAATAGAAAATTTGAACAGACCCATAACCAGTACAGAAATTGAATCAGTAATCAAAATCTCCCAACGAACAAGAGTCCAGGGCTCGATGGCTTTCCAGAAGAATTCTACCAAACATTTAAAGAAGAGTTAACACTTATTCTTTTGAAGCTGTTCCAAAAAATAGAAATGGAAGAAAAACTTCCAAACTCATTCTACCAGGCCATCATTACCTTGATTCCAAAACCAGACAAAGACCGTACTGCAAAGGAGAACTACAGACCAGTTTTCCTAATGAACATGGATGCAAAAATTCTCAACAACATACTAGCGAACTGGATCCAACAATACATTAAAAGAATTATTCATCACAATCAAGTGGATTTATTCCTGGGATGCAGGGCTGGTTCAATATCTGCAAATCAAGCAATGTGATACATCACTTTAATAAAAGAAAGGAGAAGAACTGCACAATCCTTTCAATAGATGCAGAGACAGCATTTGACAAAACACAGCATACTTTCTTGATAAAAACCCTCAAGAAAGTAGGGATAGAAGGATCATACCTCAGGATCATAAAGGCCATATATGAAAGACTCACTGCTAATATCATCCTAAATGGAGAAAAACTGAGTTTTCCCACTAAGGTCAGGAACAGGACAAGGATATCCATTTTCACCACTGTTATTCAACATAGTATTGGAAGTCCTAGCCTCAGCGATTGGACAACAGAAAAGAATAAAAGACATCCAAATCAGCAATGGGGAAGTCAAACTTTCACTCTTCACAGATGACATGATACTCTATGTGGAAGACAAAGACTCTGCCAAAAAACTTCTAGAACTGACAGGATACAAAATCGATGTGCAGAAATCTCTTGCATTTCTATACACCAAAAATGGAGCAGCAGAAACAGAAATCAAGGGGTTGATCCCACTTATAGTTGCACCAAAACCCATAGAATACCTAGGAATAAACCTAACCAAAGAGGTGAAACATCTATACACTGAAAACTATAGAAAGCTTACGAAAGAAATTGAAGAAGATAAAAAAAATGGAAAAATGTTCCATGCTCATGGATTGGAAGAACAAATATTGCTAAAATGTCGATACTACCCAAAGCAATCTGCATATTCAACGCAATTCCTATCAAAATAACACCAGCATTATTCACGGAGCTAGAACATACAATTCTAAAGTTTGTATGGATACAGAAAAGACCCTGAATAGCCAAAGCAATCGTGAAAAAGAAAACCAAAGCTGGAGACATCACAATTCCAGACTTAAGCTGTATTACAAAGCTGTAATCAAGACAGTATGGTACTGGCACAAAAACAGACACATAGATCAATGGAACAGAATAGAGGACCCAGAATTGGACCCATAAGTGTATGGCCAACTAATCTTTGACAAAGCAGGAAAGAATATTCAATGGAAAAAAGATACACTCTTCAGCAAGTGGTGCTGGGACAACTGGATAGTGACACGCAGAAAATGAACCTGGACCACTTTCTTACATGATACACAAATATAAACTCAAAATGGATGAAAGACCTAAATGTAAGACAGGAAGCCATAAAAAACCTAGATGAGAAAACAGGCAACAACCTCTTTGACCTTGCCCCCAGCAACTTCTTACTTGACATGTCTCCAGAAGCAAGGGAAACAAAAGCAAAAATGAACTATTGGGACGTCATGAAGATGAAAAGCTTCTGCACAGCAAAGGAAACAATCAACAAAACTAAAAAGCAACTGATGGGATGGGAGAACATACTTGCAAATGACATATCAGATAAAGGTTAATATCCAAAATCTATAAAGAACTTAGCAAACTCAACACCCAGAAAACAGATAATCCAGTGAAGAAATGGACAAAAGACACGAATAGACACTTTTCCAAAGAAGACATCCAGATGGCTAACAGATACATGAAAAAATGCTCAATATCACTCATCATCAGGGAAATACAAATCAAAACCACAATGAGATACCACCTCACACCTGTCAGAATGGTTAACATTGACAACTCAGGCAACAACAGATGTTGGCAAGGATGCAGAGAAAGAGGATCTCTTTGCACTGCTGGTGGGAATGCAAACTGGTGCAGCCTCTCTGGAAAACAGTATGGAGGTTTCTCGAAAAATTAAAAATAGAACTACCCTATGACCCAAAAATTGCACTACTAAGTATTTATCCAAAGGATACAGGAGTGCAGATTTGAAGGGGCACATGCACCCCAACATTTATAGCAGCACTATTGACAACAGCCAAAGTATGGAAAGAGTCCAAATGTCCATCAACTGATAAATTAGTAAAGAGGATGTGGTATATATACGATGGAATATTACTTAGCCATCAAAAAGAACAAACTCTTGCAATTTGTAACAATGTGGATGGAACTAGAAGGTATTATGCTAAGCGAAATAAGTCAGTCAGAGACAGACAAATATCATATGATTTCACTTATATGTGAAAATTAAGACACAAAAACTGATGAACATAGGGAAAGGAATCAAAAATAAGATAAAAACAGAGGGAAGCAAACCATAAGAGACTCATACATACAGAAAACAAACTGAGGGTTGCTGGCGGGGTGTTTGGTGGGGGGATGGGCTAAATGGGCAAAGGACATTAATCCCAACACTTGTTGGGATGAGCACTGGGTGTTATATTTGAGTGATGGATCACTAAATTCTATTCCTGAAATTATTATTACACTATATGCTAACTGACTTGGATTTAAATTAAAATAAATAAAATAAAATAAAAACAATGACTTACAGAAGTACACATTTATATTTGTCTCATATAAATGAGGTCCAGAGGTAAGGAGAACAATTGGTTACCCCATGATAATGGAATGCGGGTCCCATGATGATCAAGAACCCAGGTGTGTTTTACTTCATTTCTCTGCATGGTCTACCTTTGGCTTCAATGTCATGGTCCATGATGGCTATTCTAGCCATTGCTGCCAAATTCCAGACAGCAAGGGGAGGGAATACCCACCTTGCTTCCTCATTGTAAGGATGCTTCCCAGGAGATGCATATACCAGTTTCATTTATATTCCCAAGTCCCATCACCACATATACAAAAGAAATGGGAGGAATGTACTCTATTCTAGGAGTACTCTATTCTGGGTACTCCTAGAATAAAAGTTGGGGTTCTGTTTCCAGAAAAGGGAGAATAACTAGCAGTATCTGCATAGCCCTCAATAAATATTTATTGAATGGAGGAAATGTCTCTATTTAGTCCTCATGACATCCCTCTGAGGGAGGTGTTATTATCCCCATTTTATAGATGGGGCTCAGAGGTGAAAGCCACCTCTTAAAGATAGCAAATGAGTGGCCCTGGAGCCCTGGAATATCTGGCCTCAGGTTCAGATTACCTACTGGCCTCCTGTGGCACCCTGGACATTGTCTCACCCACTCTGGGCCCTTTTTCCCAACTGTACAGTAAGCCTGTGGGTCCTTTTAGCTCTGACCTTCTGGGTTCTCATGGCAAATCTGAGGTCCCATGACTGGGAAGAGCCAGAGCCTTCCTGGTCCCAGCACAGGGCTCCATCCAGGGGATGGTGGAAGTCTAAGGCTAGCTCTGTAAGGGCCTTTCGTCCATCCCTCCCCCTGAGGTCTCTGACCACCCAGGGAGGACCTGCTCCTGATATCCCCTGTGAGGATTCCATCCTCACCTCACTTAGAGTCCCAGGAGTTTCCATCATCCTGCTTATCTTCCTACAGCCTCCTCTCCAGGATCCCACCCTTCCCCCAACTCTGGGTTGGAGGGGCTATTTCTGCCCCCTGCCCAGAGGCTGTGCATGAGTCGGAAGCTACCAGAAATGCTGACTGGTTTCTGAGTGTCTGGTCCCAACAAGCTGGTCAGGATGAGCTGGGCGTCTGGCCGTCCCACTGGGCCCGCCTGCTGTCTTCTTCATGCTTACTTTTGACATGAGCTGCAGACTGCAGCAAAATGCCTCCTTTCCCTGCCACCCCAGTGCACCCATCAAAAAACATGCCTTTGCATAATCCACAAGGAATTTGGCCTCCAGGTGCAAGACTGTTTTGCTGACAGTCTCCCTGGAAGCCCAGTGAGTTCATCCTCCTTGGTCAGTTCTTTCCCACCATGGCTGCCACATACGTGACGTGACTTCCTGCACATATCTAAATCCTCTGCTGGCTGAGGGGCTCACTCACCCCTCATCATCCTCTCAGCCATTCACTAAGCATTTATCGTGCTCCTACTGTATGCCACATTGTGCTAAGTGTGTAAGGGATAGTTATGAAAAAATAGGTCCTTGTGACTTAGAAGACGGGTGAGGAGATGGACATCATACACAGCATCCCAGTGAATATTGGATTCAGCAGGAATTCAGCAGGAATTACACACATTAAAGGAAGAAGACATAGTTCCATGCTCTCATTTCTGCAGCGAACATTTATTAAAGACCTTCTATGTGCCAGGTTCTGTTCCATAACAGTGTTTCAGAAAATCCAAACTAGGTTGGGGGTCAGGTTGCCAGAGTTATTCTGGAGAATGGGTCAGAGTTAACCAGGAATGTTAGGTTAACCAGAAAGTTAGGAGGGAGCCTGGGAGAGGTGGTGGGTCAGGAGAGTGCTTTAAATTGAGCATGTACGCATCCTGGAACCTCCAAGTGTTGCCTCCAACAGGAAGGCAGTGCGACCAAAGACCAAAGAGTAGATAGAAATGGGGGTGGCCCTGGCTTCCTATGCCAGCTGCTAGCCCATTTCCCCAGTCAAATGTAAACTGCCCCCCCCCCCCGTATATGCTTCACTTCCCGCCTTTGGGGCCCCAGCGAGTCAACTGTGTGGGCCTGTCTGTGAGTGGGGAGAAATTGCTGGTTGGCGGGATTGGAAGCCAGGGGAAGAGGCTTCCTGTCTTGGGTCCAGCATGGAAGGAGCTTACAAGTCACCACTCTATCAACAACGAGCAAACCATTGAACAAACTAAAAATCAGTACTCTTCTTAAATCTGTCAGAGAAGTAAGGTCACAAGGCAAATGGCTGTCCCAAAACTGGGAAGACAGGTGGGCTGGAAATGGGGGTATATCCACTGGAGCAGAAACCCAGAGCAGGAGCCAGTGCCAGGGCACTTGAGGAACTACTGGAGGCTCCATGAGCACAAGTCTGAGAATTAAAAACTCAAGGGGGAACCCATTATGGGGGTTCTCAAGGTTTTTGTGAGTCTTACCTCCAGAGCTCTACCAGGTTGTCACACTGACTATCAGAGAAAAAAATCCCCTCATACTCCTGGCAGACAGATGGGAAAAGGTACATTTTGAATTCCACCAGAGCACTGTGTTCTCAAAAGGCCAGCAGAAACTCTTACCAGAGCCGAAGTGATTGGGATTTTATCAGAGCCTAAATAGCCTGGGGGAAGAGACAAACTCCAGTGCCTTCCACCCATCCTGTCCCACCCAAGGAGGGACAAATGAGAAGCCTGCAGAAGTTCACAATTCAGTGGTAAGCATGGAAGTTAGGTGTTCCGTAGAGAGAGTGTGTGGGATTTAGGTTCAGACAGGCTTGAGTGGAATCCTGACTGTGTGTCCTTGGGTAAAATGCTCCACCCCCTGAGCCTGGTTTTCCACCTTGGTGAAATGGGGATTCTGTGAGATATATGAGGCCATCATCTTATTGATCATCAGACACGTGTAGGAGCTTGATAAGTGGGGAGCTGTTATTTGGTCCCAAGACAGAGTCTGAGCCTGCAGGCATTGTCCTGGAATGGCCCCCCACAGCTCAGCTCCCAGCCCCAGGCAGCCACGCTGAGGGGAGAGTGTGACTGTGTGAAGGATGTAGTAGGAGCACATATAGGAAAAAGCAGCTGACTAGAAGGGGCTACAGTGATGGTGGGAGGTCAGGAGGAGAGAGACGCCTCGGGCTTTAAAGGTAGAGGCTGCTCAGAACCTCAGAGCAGGCTCAGGGCTGCGAATCAGTCCCAGCAACAAGGCCTGGCTGGAAATCTGGAGCAGAATTCTAACTGGGAAGCCCCTGCTCCTGCCACCAAACTTTACCCAGCTTTGGTGAAGCGATTTGCTGTCCTGGCTCCCACCAGGTCAGAGCCAAGTAACATAGAGCACCTATGGTCTTAAACCCACCCTTGTATCCACATTCCAGAGCCAAGTAGACCTTGGCTCCTGGCCAGATTCAGATCCTTAAGGTCTGGGATCCTTAAGGTTTCCAGGGAAGGCACCCTCATCTGGCGTCCATCAGGTGACTTGCAGGGCAGGTGGCTGTGAAGTGTATGTTGGGTTTTATTGTAGAGGCACGTGTGGGCAAGAAAGGCAGCCTCTGCGGTCTCCCTGGGCGGTGGCTGTCTGCTGTTTTGGGAGTAGCTGGTGGGGCTGTCTGTCAGGCCCTGCAGGCAGGCCTGGGGAAGGGGGGGTTCCCTCAATGCTGACGTGGCTGCTGCTGAATTTGGCTCTGCTCACCTGGAACCTTGGAGTAGCGGGACTGCAGGGGCCCCTTAAAGGCAAGTTGGGCTGAATCTTCCCTGCACTGGTGGGGAAACCCGGCCTCGATGCACTATTACTGAGGACACTACACCAGAGTGACTTGCTTAAACATGTACCTGGGGTCTGCTTCACATGGCTGTCAACACTGCAGAATGTACCAGCGTGCCCCAGAATGTGCAAGTCAGGCCTTCGGCTCGCCTTACACCCAGGAGATCTCAGAGAGGCTTTACATACGAAGACGGGGGTCCATGGGCAGGACTGCAGTGGATCACTCAGGTGGGGAGAGGATGGGCTGTGGGCCTTGAGGAAGAGGGAATGGCCCCTCACGAGAAGCTGGCCTCTGGGAAAATGGCAGTTTTGCACCTGGTGGGGACTCAAAATCAAGAAGTGGCTGGTCCTTGGGTACCAGGGGTGCTGGGATGTCCTGGCTTTGGCAGCACCAACCACACTCCTGTGGTGGATCTGGGCCTAGAGACATCTGTCTTCAAGTGGGCTGCTCCACTGTGAACCAGGATCCCCAGCATGGGACACCCCAGCTGAGAAGTGGGGCCTTGCTGCTAGATCCTGGGTAGCAGAGTCCTGGAGTCCTCGTATGACCCCAGGCAGGCAAAGAAGTCATGAAACACGACTGGTATTGGATCTTTGGAACCTTGGCAAACAGAGTTGCCAAATGGATTGCATTTTATTTAGAAGGACTGAGACATGCCACTTAGAAGTGTCAAGAAACATGACATTTACCTTGAAGGCCTCAGGAGGATTGGTACCTGTTAGAGATAATTTATAAGGTTCCATGAGCAGGTCAAGGGGCTTCCTCAAGGCCAGCTGTTTGCTCACATTGGCTTGAGGCCCCCTCTAGGACACCTTTTTCTCTTTGCCAGTCCATCCTGCCTTCTCCCACCTTGCGTTCTTCACGCCTCCAGAGGGGATCATCCTCTCTCTTCTGTTCCCAGGCACTTGGCTTCTCAGACCCATCTCTCTTAATTCATCCACTTTTAGCCCTTCCAACCCATTCTCCACATGGTAGCACATTGTTTTAGAATATCCACCTGATCAAGTCACTTTGTGGCTTCACAAAGACTCAAAACTTAAACCCACTCGTGGCTTCTGGAGTCCTGCACCCTCTGGGTCTGCTTACCTTTCCAGCCTCATTTTCTGGTCCTGAGAACCCTCATTCTAGAAACACAGGTTCTCTCTTTGGTGCTCAAATATGCACCTCAGAGCTGACCCCTGTGCTATTCTCTCTGCCGGGAATGCTCCTTCCCATAACCTGACTAACGCCAGTTCATTCTTCAAGACATGAATAAATTCTGCTTGCTTCTGGGAGGTAGTCACTATTTTCCAAAGATGGTTGCACCAATATCTGTACCCCATCCCCCCATGCTTTCACAAGATGGGATTGATGTTCCTCTTCCAAGAGGTAGAGGTTATATTTCTTATATGTGGACCTGCTCAATCTTTATAACTGCCTCGACCAATAGACAATGGCCAAAGTGACTCTGTGTGATGTCTGAAGCCTAAACAAAGCAACATGGCTTCCTCCTTGCTCTTTCTCTCTTGGGATTCTTGTCATTAGAACTCCACTACCATGTTGTGAGGATGCCCAGGCCACACAGAGAGGCCACATGAGACTTTCCTGGATGACAGTCCCAGCTAGACCCCATGGGTGTCAGTGAGCTTCCAGATAGTTCCAGCATCTCACCTTCCAGTTTCCCAGTTGAGTCCCTGTACATCATGGAGCAGAGACTGGTCATCCCCACTGGGTCCTTTCTATACTTGTGACCCTCAGAAACTGAGAGAGATAGTAAAATATTGTTGCTTATGCCACTATGTTTGGGGATAATTGGTTATTTGACAATAGATGCCCTGACCAATACTCCCACTCTTGTCTTCCCCTGTTATGTTCACACCACCCTATACATTTCTCTTTTGCACTTATTGCCATTACCATTATGTCTATTTTATGTTTATTTAAATAATGTCTCATTCTCCCACTGGTAGAGCCGGGACCCTGTCTGCTGTGTCCACTGTTTTGTCCCTAGTAGTGACTAGAGTACCTGGCTCTGTGTTCAAAACATAAGCCGTGAATGAACCCAGTGAGCGGCAGGCGCCTGCCCCAGCAATCTCAAGGCAGAATTCTGACACTTTCAGAAATCTCACATTTGCTCCTGCTGGGGTGAGTCCTCCTCCTGCTGGGCATGCAGCTGGGCACTGGCAGGTGACACGGAGGGAGGTGGCGAACCAGGATGCCAGGGGGCAGAGTGGGTGGCAGCTGAGGGCAGATACCGATGGCCACTGGAGCAGGATGAACTTCAGACTCTGGTTCTCTGCCTGACTCTGGGCCACTCAGTAGCTCTCCCTGCTGGCTGGATGATCCTTCGGTTTCTTCTCCTTCCATTGGACACGGCCTATTAATTCCTGCAGAGGCCCTGGTCCTACCACACCGAGAGCGCTCAGTCCAGCTGCCCGACCCATGATCCACAGTCGCTGCATCGTTTCAGATCCATTCCCACATGTTTCTTCCCCAGGAAGCCTCCCAGGAGGAAGCCCTTCTATCTTGGGTCACCTTTGTCGACTGTCACGTTAGGACTCAGCCATCTGGTGACCCCTGGTCAGCACTAGGGCGTCACCTCAAATGGATATATGTTGACAAAAGCTCATGGGGTGTACAACAGAACAAGAAAATAGCCCCTCCCCAACTACTCCCCCCGCCTCACTGAGACATTTTCATGGTCTGCTCAGCTGGACCTTGCCTCCCCATTGCGGCAGCACTTACATCTAGTGACAAGCAACAGAGGTGCCACAGAGGTGCGGGAGCCCCTTCTGTCTTGGGAGGTTTTCACCCTGTCCCTTACCGCTGTGGTCTCCTCCACTTGTGGGAACAAGGTGGTTGGCTGCCCTGCACAGCCCTCCTTCTCTTCACAGACCCAGTTTCCTTTATTTTACTTTTGTAGCTTGCTGAGGACGTTGGCATGTTTATAGGACCGCAGGACAAAAAGGAACTGAGATTTACATTTCACAATTCTTGAAACAGCTTTGATGTCCTTTGGACATTCCACAGTCACAGTCCCCATCCTGCCCTGCCCCCACCCACCGTCCCTGGTGGCTCTGTGCACAGATGAAAGAATGCAGGAGGGGGTTGCTGGGGGCTGTGCCAGGGGCTGATCTGGGGGTCAGCCAAGGCAAAGTAAAACTCAGCTGTCCTTTAATTTGGGTGCCCAGCACCCTCCACTGAGCTCTGGTTTTGAAGGATCCCTTTGCACCTTCCCCCACAGATGCTGCGAGAGGGCCCTGCTGACACGTGCTTGGATCACGAGCCATCCTGTTTGTTTACTTGAAAGTCTTCCCGTCTCCTGGTCCCTGCGTGGCTCTGGCACACATAAGTGCCTGTGAATTTCCGCCACCCAGAGGCCCCTTGGCGCCAGTTGTCAGTGGTGACTCAGAGACCGACTGGCTATTTCCCTGGAGGCTCTTCTTAAAAAGGGTTGGGCTCTGCACTTCCCAGGTAGCTTTCTGCACCCACCCCACACCTGTCCTTGCAGGGCTGCTTTCCAGCCTCCCCAGCTCAGGCTTCTGGGCAGCTGCAGCTGGCCTGGGCTTGTGGCCCCAGCAGCCCGGCAGGAGCTGGTGGATGCAGTGAAGGCATGGGAGGCACCAGAGGGCCACAGGGAACTGTGCAGTGTGGGCACAGAAGGGGCTGGGCCCTTGTGGGCAGCAGAAGAGGTGGAGGCTCGAGACCAACTTTCAGATGTGTCCCTCACTACACCTATATGGTGTCCTTCCTGTAGTCCCTCCAGGAGGTGGTGACAGCTGACCGTGCACAGGAGTGGGAACTAATGAGACCTGGGGTGGGCACTGACCCAGGACTGGGCACCCATAAGCTGCCCAGCCACGTACAAAAGGGGTTGGGGCAAAGGACTCTGACCCATGGGGCAAAGGACCCATGGGGGTGGCTTTAGCTAAGCCAGTCAGGTTTGTACCAGACTAGAGAAAGCAGAGTGACTGGGCTATCAGGAACAAGAGACCAGAGGGGACAGAGAGGCCACCAGCGATCCTGGAGCTGAGGCTGTGTCTGTCCCCATGCTACTTTGGGCTGCCCTGACCTCAGGTCCTAGTGGACCACAACTGTTCTCTCTCTCCATCACTGCTCCCACCTACTCATGGCTCCCATCTTGGCCTACTGCCTATCCAAATAGACCTGTGTTGAGTGGTGTTTTTTTCTTTATAAGTTTTATGTTTTTTTTTAATTTATAGTTTATTGTCAAGTTGGTTTCCATATAACACCCAGTGTTCTTCCCCACAAGTGTCCTTCACCACGACCATCACCCCCCTTCCATTTTCCCCCTCCCCCTTCTGCCCTCAGTTTGTTTTCAGTATTCAAGAGTCTCTCGTACTCTGTCTCCCTCCCTTTCCCTAATGGTTTTACATTTAGACCTATGACCATTTTTTATTAAAATTTTTAATGTTTATTTATTTTTGAGAGAGAAAGAGACAGAGCATGAGCACGGGCGGGGCAAAGAGAGAGGGAGACACAGAATCCCAAGCAGGTTCTAGACTTCAAGCTGTCAGCGCAGAGCCCAACCTGGGGCTCAAACTCACGAACCGCCGAGATCATGACCTGAGCTGAAGCTGTATGCTAGACTGAGCCACCCAGGTGCCCCTAGGCCTATGATAATTTTGAGTTAAATGTTGTGTATGGTGTGAGGTATAGGTGGCAGTTCATTTTTGGCTTATGGATTTTATTGCTTTTTAATGTTGCATCATAAATTGCCCCAAACATAGTGGCTTAAAACAATACACATTTTATTATCTTATATTTTCTGTCAGGAGTCTGGGCACAATTCAGCTGGGATATCTTTTTAGGGTCTTCCTGGCCTGCAATCTGGGTGTTGGTTGGGCTGTGTTTTCATCTGAAGACTTGACCAGACTGGTCGAGTCCAGAAAGAATCTGCTTTCAAGTTCATTCAAGTTGTTGTTGGGATTCAATTCCTTGCAGCTGGGGGACTGAGGGACCTGGCTTTTTGCTGGCCACCTTCAGCAAATAGAGGCCACCCACATATCCTTGTCACATGGATTTTCCAAATACAACTGCTTATTCCCTCAAGTCAGCAGAGAGAGTCTCTGGAGCAAGAGGCTAGCAGGGTGGAGTCTTATACAACCTAACAGTCACAGGAGAAACATCCAACACTATGCCATATTCTGTTGATTAGAAGCAGGTGATATGTCCCACCCACACTCAAGGAGAGAAAGTTACGTGACCAGGAGGTAAGCGTCAAGGGGGTCTGTCACACAGACATACCATTTCTGAAAAGAATATCCTTTCTTCATTGAATTGTCTTTGCACTTTGGCAAAAAATCAATGGATTATATATATATATATATACACTCTCTTCTATTCCATTGATCTGTAAATCTGTCCTTTTGCCAATAATATAATGTCCTAATTATGTATTTTTCCTAAAATACATAATTTTTCCTAAATCGGGAAATCAAGTAGTGTGAGTCTTTTTTTGTTGTTGTTGCTGAAGTTTATTTATTTTGAGAGAGACAGCCAGAGGGACAGAGATGTGCACATGCCCAGGAGACAAGCAGAAGAGAAAGAGGGGGAGAGAGAGTCCCAAGCAGGCTCCGTGCTGTCAGCACAGAGCCCCATGTGGGGTTTGAACTCACGAACTGTGAGATCATGACCTGAGCTGAGATAAAGAGTCAGACTCCAGGGGTACCTGGGTGGCTCAGTCAGTTAAGTGTATGACTTCGGCTCAAGTCATGATCTCATGGTCTGTGGGTTTGAGCCCCGTGTCGGGCTCTGTGCTGACAGCTTAGAGCCTGGAGCCTGCTTTGGATTCTGTGTCTCCTTCTCTCTCTGCCCCTCCCCAACTCAAGCTCTGTTTCTCTCTCTCTCTCTCTAAAAAATAAATAAACATTAAAAAAAAAAAAGTCAGACACCTAACTGACTGAGCCACCCAGGCACCTTGGTAGTGTGAGTCTTCTAACTTTGTTGTTCTTTTTCAAAATTGGTTTTGGATATTCTAGGTCCTTTGCTTTTCTGCATAAATATTATAACTAGGTTGCAAATTTTACCAAAAATCCTGCTGGAATTTTGAATAGATATTTCTTTGAATTATAGAAATGATAAAAAAATTGAATCAAGATTTAAAAAATGATTTGAGTTTATATTTTTAAAACTCCAGATTTCTAGGTTTTCTTGAAAAGCAAGTTTATGGGGTCTGCAGTCCTGCAGGCAGCAATCACCTCCCCTCCCTGCACATGGACCCTGCCTGCTTAGTGTACCTGAGGTCCCCACCCCCACCGCGACTTGGGTGCCCAATGCTTTTCCTCTCCAACATTGCTGTTGCTCACCTGGCCTCTCCTAGACATACGACTTTATGATTACTGTGTCAAGTTCTTTCTGCTCTGGGTTTTGGGGCTGGATGTTCCCACTTCTACTCTTCACCTGGTTAATATCTTCTGATCCTTCAGTGCTCAGTTCTGTACTCAGGGCCCCTGAGAGGCCTTCCTGGACACAAGTGAAGGAGAACTCCAGGCATATGATCTTGGCACTCCCTGTGCTTCTCCTTCTCAGACCTCGGCCCAGGGGTGAGGTGCCTGTTGGTGTGATTACTTGTTCAATGTCTCTGTCTGCCAGAGAGCTCCATGAGGGCAGGGACCATGTCTCTTGGTCACTGCTGTATCTCCGGTGCCTACCACAGTGTCAGGGACATAGCTGATGCTCAGTGAATGCTCAAAGAATAAATGAGCCCTTCTCCCAGTCTGTAGCTGATGAACCTGTAACCTGCTTCTCATGTCCTTCCTCCCTCCTCATCTTGACCCCATAGTCTCCTCCCTTGATGACAGGCTTGCTCATGTGGCCAAGTAGGACCCTTCATCCTTAGCCTGGAAACTGCTAAACACAAACAAGATTAATAACAGCCTTGGTGGGAAACCCAGGACCAGCTTCCCTGTATGGCCCTCAGGGCTTTGACTACTTTTCCTTTTCTTTTTTAGTTTTCATTAACTTTTTAAAATTACGGTATTATTTACATGCATTAAAAGGATCAGATGCTTATTGTTCAGTGTTTTGACAACTGTATACCCCTATATAACCAGCACTCAAATAAGATGTAGGACATTTTCATCAGCCCAGAAATTTCCCACAAGCCTCTCCCCTTACCCACTGCTTTCCGATTGCTATGCCTATAGAGCAGTTTGGCCTGTTCTAGACCTTCATATACATGGAATCATACAGTGTGTACTCATGTCTGGCTTTTTTCACTCATCTCTCTGTGCTGTTGTATCTGTCTGCACGGTTGGAATAGTGAGGTCTGAGTATCTGCTGAGTAATCCCATTGTGTGAACATTCCACGTTAGTTTATCCATTCACCTCTTGGGCACTTGGGTTGGTTCCAGTTTGCTGTTAGGAATAAGACTGCTGTAAACATTCTTCTATAAGTCTTTTTGTGGATGTATGTGTTCATCCTGTTTGGTAATTACCTAGGAGTGGAGTTTCTGGGTCATAGGGTAGATGTGTGTCTCACTTTGTAAGAAACTTCTGCTGTTTTCTAAGGAAGCCTCAGCTTATTCTTTCTTCTTAGCCTCCTCTGCTCTGGATGAGAAAAAGCGATTCCAGGAATCAGGAAAGGTTGGAGCCGGATGGGCTTTCAGAATTCAGCCCTCTACCCCTCATCCTGATAGGGGGGCCCAGGAACCTCTATGAGATCTGAAAGGCCTGGTGTCTAGATTCTGGCCTACTGCTTGGAAGACAGAGGTACCATGTCTTCCCAAGAGGAAAAAATTGCCCCATTTACTTGGGATACACCCTGGCCCTGGCCCAGTTGGTTTGAACTGTATTCCCAAATATCATGTGTAACAGAATGCCTTGTCAGAGATTAAACCTGGTTTTGTTCCTCCTTCCCCCCATTTAAGACATCATAGAGACCCTCTTCAGGGATCATGGGGAGAGTTAGATGGTCTCAGGTGTCTGCTCCCACACAGACTGTGCTATGGGAGGTGAGGGTTGCCTTCCTGCCCACAGGGCCTCAGCCAGCACCACTGTCCCAGGGTCAGAGATCCTTCAGCAAAGACCTCCTGCAGTCCAAGGGACTCTCTCTTGGCAGCAAAGAAGGAGTGGCACTGGGCACGTGACCATGGCTGCCACTGTCCTGTCACTTCTGTTCCACCAGAAGTTCCATGGACTCGTAAAAGCCCAGGTCAGGTGCCAGCTTGGCAATGTCACCCTGCCAGGATGGGGAGCTGTCCAGCAGGATGTGGTATGATCCTTAAACCAACAGCTGCTCCACAGGTGGAGGAGACGGGTCTGGGAGCCAAGGGATGGAGGTAGCTATGGCCCCATTCCTTCTAGTGAGCCACCTGACGGCTCAGTGCTTCCTGTCCCTGCAACTTTCCATTCTTGTAGCTGGAGGTTCCAGCTCCCATGGGGAGGGGATGTTGCCACCGGGGATGCAGTAAGAGCCCCACTGACTTTAAGCTAGGGCCGCCATCTGGTCACTTTGGGCTCCGTGTGCCCCCAGGCCTGCAGGCACAGAAAGGAGTTAGCATGGTGGCAGGGGACCCTGCCCATGAAGAGCAGAGGGGACTTCCTTCACGTTATAGGGGTAGGGAGGCACAGGGGTAGCACCCAGATCCACTGGAGCCCCACTTAGACCTGCCGTGCCCAGTGTTAACTGTGAATGTGCAAGTACAGCCAAGAGAGGGCATGAGTTCCTTTGGGGAAGAGGGTCTGGGTCTCCTCAGCAGACGAGCCACCTAGGCCAGCAGGGGATGAGATAGTCAGCATGGGTCATGCCAGAGGGAAGTGATGAGAACCAGTTATGGCCTCTGGAGCAGCTACAGCAGTTTGTCCCACTGACCTCCCCTGGAACACCTACCTCTCCCACCCTGGTCCCACCAAGACCACAGAGTTCTCCGCAAAGTGGGAGGTGTCATGCCCACTGGGGTGAACTCAATGCCGGAAGCAGTGGGTGCTGAGAGCTGCTGGGACTACATTCAAGAGGATGTGGCGGTGCCACAGCCAGACCCCGCTCCTGGGCAGGCGTGTCCACCATGGACACAAGTGCTGGCTGATGACCACAGAGGGGCTGCCTGTGTGGATGGCTACACTCCGTGACTGACCATTCACGGTGCACGGCTATCCTCCCATCTCAAGGTGGGACTAACTACTGCATCTCATGCCCCACAGCTTCCTGCAGGGTCAGGCAAAACTATCTCTGCTGAGACGGGGTCCTTGATGAGCTTTGTCCCCTGGCTTATCTCGTCTCCCTCCCTCTCCTCATTTCTGAGAACCCCCTTCAATAAACCACTTCTCCAAATAACACTGTGAAGCTTGCTCTTAGGCACCTCCTTGGGTTGTCTTGTCCTCACCTGGCTCTTGCTCTGGGAGCGCCCAGCTGTCAGCCCTCGTCGTCTTAGTGTCTCACGTCCCTGTGGCCTCGTCATAGCTTGTGATGTGTCCATCTTGCCCAGAGTGGGGAAAGCTCCGGTCTCATGGGGCCCCAGCCAGGTGTGGGACTTGGCCTTTCTGGACTCAGGGCAGGAGTAACCCTTGTAACATTGGAGCATAGTTACGTAGTTACCTTGATTCAGAGAGAGTCCACTGGTGTGCACTGGGTTTCCCACAGTGCTGGGCACATAGTAGGAGCTCAGGGAAGGTAAGCTGTGATTGTTATCATTCTGTGGCTGCCCCTCCACACCTGGGCCATAAGCTGGTTGGTGAAGAATGGAACGCTTGATGCAAGCTGGCTCCTCAGATTCTACCTCCTGTAGGGTGGAAGTGGTGATTTTAGTTGGTCCTGGTGCAGAGTTTGGAAGTGTGAGGCCAGAGGGGTTTGGCATGGCCATTTTTGTTGCAAGCACAAAGAAGCAGGAAAGCCGGGGTATGCTGTGGAGGGAGGCAAATAAGCAAACCCACCAGAGGAAGGAGACAGGAGAGAGGGAAGGGGGCATCTGGTCCGCAGTGACAGAAGTCCACCTCCTGGCTCCGGACCCCGCTCCCGAGAAATCTCCTTCTGTTTCAGCAGGTTGAGAGGGTGTCTGTTCTTGCAACCAAGTTTCTGGACAGAAACATATAGGAGAAGTGCAACAATCAGCCCTGCTTACTACCCACACCCCTAGTCCCCGAGGGAGTAATGGGAGATGCTGGCCAGGAAGGGACCCAGGCTACCTTGGTGACTAGGGCCACAAGCTCCATGAGGACAGAGATCATGCTGTCTTGTTCACACTGTGCTCCGTGTGCCTGCACATGCAAGCTGTCCGGGGCTGCTAGCTGGGGGAAGGGGCTCTCCGGGAGGCTTCCTGGAGGAGTGGGCTGGGAGCCGATGCCGGGACAACCACCCCTCCCAAATCGCAGTGTTCATACTTCCACGGGCCTCACGGGCGACCAGTCATCAGCGGTGCAGCCACTGACCTCAGTTTCACATACTGGGTCCCTGACCCCCAGAGAGGGGAGAGCTGAGCCCCAGCGCGGCCACAGCAGAGCTGGGACCAGAACTGGGGAGCCCTTGACCTGAGACGAGGGGGTGGCAGGGGTGAGGACTTCCACCTTCGTCCTCAATGACAGGCATCTAGAGAGCAGCTGCATGAATCTGGAAGCCAGAATTTCTGCTCGGACAGCTGGATGCAATAACTGGGCAAGCACAGGACGAGAGGACCCTCCCTGAACAGAGGGGGCGAGGGAAGGCAGGGCATGGAGAAAGACCCTGGGGCCCAGGCCAGCTGGATGACTAGTCTTTACATGTTCCAACTTTAAAAATATGAAACAGCCTTCTTTTTGCTACCTTTCTCTGGCCCACCAACTGGGCATGTAATCCTGAAAACTGCACACAATTAAAAAAAATTTTTTTTTATTTAATGTTTTTTTATATATCTTTGAGAGACAGAAAGAGACAGCGCGAGCAGGGGAGGGTCAGAGAGAGAGGGAAACACAGAATCTGAAGCAGGCTCCAGGCTCTGAGCTTGCTGTCAGCACAGAACCTGACGCAGGGCTCGAACCCACGAACCGTGAGATCATGACCTGAGCTGAAGCCGGACACTTAACTGACTGAGCCACCCAGGCGCCCCACAATTTTTAAAGAAAAGAAATTTTTCTTGGCAAGCTATGCACAAGTGGTTTTCTGTAGATTTCCTTTCCAGGGGACCCACCTGTGTCCCCTTGGCAGGGGCCAGCTGGTGAAGCCCTGGGGGACATTTTGGAAACGCCAATGGCCATGGACTCCCTGAATCAGGTGTCACCCCCAGTGGGCCTGGAACCTGGCCTCTCTGCTCTTTCTCTTTTTATATCCTGGTCTTCCCTGCACAGGAGGAAGGTGAGTGGAGCCTTCCTACAGCCTGTTCAAAGTCAAGGCTGTGGTTACCTTGGTGGTGGTGGGGAGGGCTCCGGTGGGCTGAAATGTTTTGTTTCTTCAGCTGGCTGCTGGTGACGTTGTATGCTCGGTTCAGTGAGCTTCCCATTTTTGATCTGTCAACTAGCCCACACTGATTAATACGGGACTTACCAGATGGGAGCTGATGACAGGTATTGTCTTACAAAATCAAGTTACGATAGGGGAAACCAAGGCTCAGAAGAGTTAAGGAACTCTCTTGAGTGGAGGTTATATATTAAGTCATGATTATGGATAAATCTTTGCTCCCCCAAACCCAACCTGCCTTTTTCTCAAAGAGGAACAAATGTGTTTTCCTGAAACTGGGGAAGCATATGGAATTCTGGTCCCAGGTGACAGAACTGATTGGCCCCTTGGGTCCTGGCCTTTCAAGGAGGGTACGAACAGAGGACCAGAGGTGTTGCTGCAGAGGAGACATTCAGCTCAGGGGTCTTGGGGAAGATTTAGTCTTGACCATTTGGTAATAGGCCACCACATGCCACTGATAGGCCAGGCCTCCCAGGACAGATACGGTGATTCCTCAGGCACTGGAGGCCCCCGGTTCCCATCCTGCCGCGGGAATGGAGCTGGGTTTGAGGGAGACTTAGGGCCACCCTCCTGTTCCAAGAGCCAGTGAGGTCTGGAGCAAGTGTTGTCTGCAAGGTACAGAGGGCTTTTCCAAAAAGAGCAGAGAGTTATCCCAAGGGCCTCCACTGATGGATAAGAAGGCAGAGCACATCCTTTAGGACAGAACCAATCTCTCCTCCCAAACTCCTCCCCTGCTGGGTCCCTCTGTCTGGCCTTCCTTTCCTCTGACAGGGACATTCCACCATCCACAGCTCCCCTGTCCCAGCCGGTCGACTTCCCCATCACCCTACTCACACTTCTGCTCTCTGGCCCTCTACTGAGCCCTCCTCCCACCAGAAACTCAGAATTCCACAGGTCTGGTAAGAGACCGACATTGATGAATGAGCTGGTGGGCACCCAGCTGTTGGCTTGCCAGCCATCGAGGGGAGGGACCGAGTGTGGAGGCCTGATTTCAAGTCTTGGCTCTGCAGGTCACAGAATGGCTCTGCCTCGGTTTCAACATGTGCAAGGTGGGATAACCACTCTAGCCACTGGGAGCAGGGGAGCTCGGGCCTAGTAAGAGGATGGTGAGCAGCTCTGGCTGGGACTGGGGGATACCTGTGGGAGACACCTGAACAGACCAAATCTCTAGTCTGGAAAGGGAGTTGTGGAGAAGGGACAGAGTCGGGGCTGGTGTCATGAAATCACTTCCTGTTGTGGCTGGGTCTCAGGCACAGGCCCTGGCCCCACCATGCAGATTTTCCTGGTGGTTATAGTAACAGTGACGTGGGGATGCAAAGCCCCAAGGGGTGATTTAGACTGAGACAACCATCCTTGGGGAAGCAGATGGATCTAAGCCTGGATGCTCGAGCATCTGAGGTAGACTGCCATGTCTGTGGAGGCCATCTGTGGTGGAGGAGGGCCTCTTCCCACCAGCTATCCCCGGTGCCCTCTCAGGTCCAGGAATCTGGGATCGAGGAACCACGTGACTCCAGCAGTCACTCTCCACCATCCCTACCTCAGTGAAATGTTCCTGGGTACATGGTGTTCAGATGGTCCTCCATGCCAAGGCTCCTGGTCCGGGGCTGCACCTGCAGATGTCAGACAACTGGAAAGCAGTCTTCCAGGGAGGCAGTGGAGAGAACAGCATTGGAATAAGATCTAGTACCAAGTCTTGCCTCACCTAATGGCTGATAATTGTGGGAACCGAAGCCAGTGGCCTCTGTACACACTGTGAATAGTTCTTCTGCGGTGGACAAGTCCTGTCCTTGACAGTGTGTGTTGACCCCTCTGGACTCCCAGGCCCTGTCTGTGCTGGACAGTGACTGGGGTCTTTGGGGGTATGTGTGATGGGCATCATGAAGGCTCTGTTTGGTGGAAAGAAGCTTGCACACTCAATGGGCTCCAGGTGTGCCCCTCCCTTCATCCCAGGATGTAATCAGAACAAGCTTCTGCCAGGAAGTGGACACACAGCCTGGCTGAGGGTGAGGGAAAATCAAGGTCAGGCCCGGAAACAGGAGGGACCTGCTCTGTAGTGTCTTGGGTTTGAAAAACACCAAAGGTAAGATGAGGCCTTGAGGAGGAAGCCTTACAGGACCCGTGTACATTCTAAGGGGCACTGACAGACCTTCAGCGCGTGTTCATAACATTGGGTGGGTGTCAGGAAAGGGAAGGACTCTCCCAGGGTTCAGGCTGTTGCAACAACTCTGTGGTGAGGTGTTGGTTCGCAACAAGGGCACACAGGGGCACTTGGGGAGTTATGGAATTTCTGATCTCGGTAGTCTGGGGTGTGGCCCGGGCACAAGGCTTTTAGAAGCTCTCCCTACAGGTGATTTGAAAGTGCAGCCAGGGCTGCAAATCACCAGCTCCAGGGGCAGCATCATCACTTCCATTCAGATGAGATGGACCTTGACGTTGAGTAGCCTTCTGAAGGTCACACAGTAAGAAGAGCCAGAGCAGGGCCCTTGCCTTCAAGGCCAGGGCTGGATTAGAAAAGGGGCCATCTGGGGGTGCCTGGGTGGCTCAGTCGGTTAAGTGTTAAGTGTCAGGTCATGATCTCACAGTTCGTGAGTTTGAGCCCCGCATCGGGCTCTGTGCTTATGGCTCAGAGCCTGGAGTCTGCTTTGGATTCTGCGTCTCCCTCTCTCTTCCCCTCTCCCATTCATGGTCTCTCTCAAAAATTAACATTAAAAAGCAAAAAAAAAAGAAAAGGGGCCATCTGGCTGTTCCCCTTCCCCCCAGCACTGTGCCCTGCACATGGCAGCCACTCAAGGACTGCTGGTGAACAGGGCAGATGGAGGAATCACACAGGGGTGGGAAGCAGAAGCAGGCAGAGAAGGATGTGGGCATGGGGGACTCCCACCCCACCCCGACCCCTTACTGGCTGGGCCACAGGTCCCTCAGCCCTACACAGAGAGGAAGCATGGGTCCCTGCCTATCCTGGAGGGACCGTGGCATGCACAGGGCTGGTAAGGGGAGAGGGGCTGGCTACTGTGGAGAGACTCTGGTCTGGGGAAGGCATGGGAGCCCAGCAGCGCCTGCAACTCCTTGCTGGCGGCTGTGAGAGGCCATTTCCTTCCTGTGGCCTGTTTTGGTGGATGAAACCCTAGACGGATGCCTGAGCCAGACAGGCCGGCAGACAAGCGAGGCCTCCTCTCTGGGAATGGGACGGGGAATGGCAGGGCCTGCCCAGGCTGACCCCAGACTGGCTTTCAGGCTGTGAGGCCCAGCAGGGCTCCCTGGGGCCCTGGAGGGGGTGGGAAGGAAAGCCCAGTGGGAGGGGCTGACTGAAGATGCCCAGAGGCCCTTGGGCCAGCACGGACTATGGGCACCTCTGCCCTGATTCTGGCAAACCCCTGCTTACCAGTGACCATCACCCATCTGGAGCCACAGATGTCGGAGGACTGGAACTGGAGCTGTGAAAAAGGCTGCTTTCCGTTTTCAAACACTGTCACAGGTCCTTTCACTGACCTGTGTCCCCCTAAATGGAAGGTGGGTATGATGCACACACAGGCTCATTCTGGACAGTGCTGGTCAGCTTTTCCTTTTTAAAACTGTGCTCCTGGCGCCCTCTCACAGGACCAGCGCTGGACGTGGGCCCACTGCTTAGGAAGGTGGGAGGCAGAAGCTTCCTTCCAAAGCTTCTCTGCTCAGCAGGCTGACAGCCTTGACCCAAGTCATGGCCCCCAATTCTGTTCACTGGGTGGGGGCAGGGCGTCCATCTCAGGCGCCATTCTGGCTGCCACGTCACCTCTGGGGAAGGTGCAATGGCCTGTTGTTCAAATCTTGAATCCTGAACACACTGACCTCAAGAATTGCGAAATTGCGTGTTCCAGCTCCCCCCAGAGACCCCAGAGGGTCGTGAGGGCAACGCAGAACGAGGCATGGCAGGTGCAGGGTCTGCCTTCTCATGCACTCCGTGGCCAGGCATGGGTCCGCCTGCTTCCCTCTCTCCCTTCCTCGTGGGGACACTGGAAGGGCCCTCCTGGGTGCCTTTTAGCAGCAGTCCCGTCTCTAGGTCACAGCTTGACATCTGTGGCCCTGGAGGCTCAAAGGGAGGTCTGGTCCACACTCCTGGTGAGTCGGCAAGGACAGGAGAGCATCAGAATCTGGAAGATGGACTCTGAGCAATTGGAGACAAGCTCTTGGACCTCTGGTTAGGAGATGTGGGACAAACTGTAAGGGTGTGAACACTATGGGTGTCTTAGAGGAGTTGCTGCCCATCAGAGACACCATCATAGCAGTCACTGAATGGGGCCCTGTGTCAGGCACCGTCCTGGACACTTCCCGGGTCTGAACACACCTATTCTGCACAATGCCCCTGGAGTAGGACGTACGATTCCCATTACTCCTGTTTTACACATGGGTACATGGAAGGGTGCGGGTGGGCCTAACTCTGGACACTCCTGGTCCCTGCCCAGCAGAGGAACTGAGCGAAGACATTCACGTCAGGGAATTTTTCGGACAGCCTCAAGAGGAAGTGGGGATGCTGAGGAGGAAAAGCAGCAGCAGGAAACAGCTTGCTTGAAGGTGGGGGTGGAGCTCTCCTGGAGGTTGAAGGAAGGGAAAGTTTCAAGTAAGTCAGAAACTGTCAGCCTCTTACCATTTTCTGGTGGGGGTGAACACTCCCAAAGTTCAGTCTGCACCAGTCTAGGGGCAGTGATGCCTATTTTACTCAAGACTCTAGGCTTTGGGGGCTGTAAATCCAACCTGAACTAGCTTAAGCAAAGGGGGGTGCATTAGAATAATGGGGCATCTCGACATCTGAGGAAGGGCATGCACGGGTGCCAGCAGGCTCCATGACAACAGGA
This sequence comes from Cryptoprocta ferox, assembly GCA_028646485.1. Lineage (NCBI taxonomy): Eukaryota > Metazoa > Chordata > Mammalia > Carnivora > Eupleridae > Cryptoprocta > Cryptoprocta ferox. The sequence goes on from CM053563.1 coordinate 23,080,946, forward strand.
ACCTGGCACTCTCGCCCCGGGAATCTTGCTGTTGGGCTTCTGCTTCTCTACAAAAGACAGCTTCCCGCACTGCAGGAAACAGCCTCTGACAGATCTGGGCGTGAAATTCCATGGCTCCACCAGCAGAGGTGAAGAGCCCAAGGAGCGGCTCTGACTGGCCTCGCTTGGGCCAAGTGTCTGCCCCTGGCCAGGCTGTGGGCAGGAATTCAGAGCACACTGGCTCAGCTTGTCCACGGCCCAGCTCTAGACTGCATGGTGTGTTGGGGCCTTGAAGAGAAGGGGAAAGCCAGGCAGACACCCCATCTGCAGTCAACCGCAGCACAGTGGTGGGTTCCCGGGTGCAAATGCAGACAATGTCATTTCTGAAGGTCTAATCGGCTACCAGACACCGCAGTCAAGAAGGCACTGTTGTCCAGTTCAGTTGAGCAGACGTTTATTGAGCACCTATTAAGTGCAAGGCACTGTGCTAGGTGCCATCGGAAATACAAAGAGTGAACACAGACGGTCCCTGCCCGCGAGGAGCTCACAGTCTAGAAGGGGAGGTGAGACATAGTACACAATCAGCTGCAATGATACTGGTCAGTGTGGCAGGTGCCAAAAGCGAGACACAAGCGCTGTGGGTCATAGAGCCCCACAGGGTTGCTTCTGGCCAGAAGCACAGGCAAGGGCACAAAGAGAAGGCAGGAGGCTGGGTCTTTGAGGGGGAAGTCATTTGGAAGAAAGGGCATCTCTAGCAGAGAAAAGGTGCACACAGAGACAGGAGCCCACAGGTAACTGAGGAAACATGTGTGGGCCGCAGTGAGCATCTGGGGAAGGGCTATTCAAAGCAGTCACACGTGGCCACGAGGAGAACAGCACGGACACTATGCTCAGGGAGGGCTGAGCTTGGTGCTCTGGCCGAGAGGCACTGAAGATCACTGAACAGGATGAGGGTGTGACCAGCAATGCATTTCTGGAAGATAAATCTGGGAGCACTATAGGGTCTGGGAGGGTGGGTGGGCTGACAGGTCAGGGGCTGCCGCCCTAGGGAAGGCATGAGAGCATGACTGGTGGGCACTGGCAGGACAAGGACAAGGGTGGATGAGGGGATGTCGTGGCAGGGTGGGGTGGGGATGGACAGCGAGGAACAGAAGCAGGCTTATGGTCTGGGGAGTGAGTCTGAGGATGTTACAGGGCTTCCAGTGATGCTAGAAACGGGTTCCTGCAAGGCAGGCCTAGAGATGGGACTGGAAGTCACTGCCCAGAGGGGACATGTAGAGCCAGGGAAATTAGGGAGGAGGGAAACTGGAGTTAGTGACCACTAAGGACAAGTACAGTTTCTCACAATGTGGTCCCTGGACAGCCTGTGCAGGAAACACCCAGGGAGCTTGCTGATGTCTCCAATTTCCGGGCTTTCCTCCAGGGCCACTGAATAAAGAGCCCTGGGGGTTGTGCCTAGTAATCAGCATTTTTAGTAAGAGCCGCCCTCCCATGGCTGGTTCAAAGTTTGAGAACCACCTGTCAAGAAAGAAAAGGGTCTCGAGGACTGGCCTTTAAGTAAAAGAATAGAAAAGAATGAAGAACATCTGGGAGGGAAATCTCAGAAAAGGCCTCTGAATTCAGCAATTACTGGTCCCCGATGACTTTTCCTAGACTATTTCAGGCGGTGGGATGAAGGCCAAGTTTGCAAACAAGGAAGTGAAGAGTGGGAAGGTAAGGGAGAGCAGCAATGCATGGAGATGATTCTTAGGGGAAATCGGGTGATTTTTTTATAGGAGCTGAGATGTAATAATAGGGAATAATGTGGAGGTAGATAATGAAGAAACAAATGGCAGGAGTCAGAGTGACTGACCGGACAGACCACAGTGAGAGGAGAGGGACACAGGAAGGAAGGACAGGGGAGGACATGGCGGTGGTGGTGGACAGCTGGAAGCTGAGGGAGAATGGTGCCAAGACCCTGTGCCTGGAGCATCTCCTGTGATGGGGGAGCGTGCTAGGAGCATCACAGAGAGCACAGCTTTCTATGACTCATACTCCACGTGCCACAACAAACTTAAGCAAGACCCCATCCCTCCTCTCAGAGACCAAAAGCTGCAACAGGCCTGAGTCCCCAGGAACACTGCCACGCCACAGCTGAGCCTGCCAGACAAAGCTGACCGTCATCCGGAATGGCTGAGACGCCTTCCCACTGTTTTCTAGCCGGCAGCCTACAGGGTCTCAAACACAGGCTCCTGGACAGAAAGGTGAAACAATGCTTTCTTCTCCCAGAAAGGGGAGCCGGGGCCTGGGTATCATCCCGCATCACCATCTGCTCATTCTCTGACCCCAGACAACCTCTCTGAGCACCGCACCCAGTGTACCGAATAAGGTGCATCCCTGCCGGGCCACCTACTTCACAGGAACACCGGGAAATACAGGATGCAGAGGCACCGTGCTCTGTAACCCCCTGAGGAGTTACAAAATGATGACGCATTGCTGCTGACACCACCAAGGTGGTTCAGAAATCGACCACTGGGGACAGACCATCAAGAAACATTTGAGTAGCATCAACACTGAGCTTAATATTAAGAGTAAACTGAAGTAAGGACTTTTTTTAATGGTTTGAAAATTGAGTTTTTAAATACTAAATTTAACTAAAGCTGATGGTTTTCAGAAAGAACTATGACTTACGTTTCATGTTATAATTTATCAAAGGAAGTAATTAACCCACTTAGTGTCCTGCATCCTTCCTTCCCATGTCCCAGAAGAGGAAAGGGGCAGGTAGAGGCCTCAGAAACAATACTAAGAAAACAGAGGCTTACATAATACAAAGCTCAAAGGTCAAGTCACTTCTAAAGCCTAGGAAGCTCTGGAACCCCAGGCCTAGCCAGCCCCACCTGGCGTCAGTGGAGACTCTCAGGCCCCTTTCAGGAAGACCTGTGTGGCTAAGCCTCGGCCATCAAGGCTTACCTCCGGGTTCTTCTCTGAACAGAGGAGAAATACTGGATTGGCAAGGCTTTCAGACCAAACCTCAACCCAGAAGGTCAGAGTCACTACAAGCCAGTCCTAGCCCTCACACGTCTGCCACGCTTTTACAAACCACCAGTTCTGAAGATGAGGCACAGGGACTGTGACTGAGTCACTTCCTGCCCACCTCAAGTCTCCATCCACAACCGGGAGGAGGGGTGACTCTGGAAACCTGACCCAAAATGGCAGCAGACAACCAGTTCCTCATCAAGAAGCATCTTAAAGGCATTGGAGAGAAAACATGATTGAAGTGTAAGTCCAGCCACCTGGAGGACTCTGGATTCACCCCAAGGGATACAGAGGTCACACCCACCTGGAGGGAGCCTCCTAGAGGGCCACCAGCTCTGCTTGTGGCCAAAAAAGTCCCTTCACCATGAAAAACTAACCAGCACCGAGTCCTCAGCAGCTGTTTCTGGGGGGGCCTGGGAGAGACGTGACCCACAGGGCAGACATGAAACTGACCGTGAGCAGCCTGGGAAGAGAACAGGTATAAAATACAAAGCCCTTTGAAAGTCCAGAGAACAGTAAAGATGTTAAGAATAATTATCCAGGAAAAGAACTTCACTGACACAGAATTTCAGCAACACTGAAAACACAATACTAAGATACCAATTCTGAGATAGACTCACAGGAAGGGCAGCTTAGGAGAACACTAAAAGGACAAACACAGGAAAAATAAATAAGGGGCTCTGAGCCCCAATGGCAGCTACTAATGCTATTTATTGGCTTGGGTCATTCTTGAAAATAGAAAATCACTTTTTGGCAAAGCTGCACAAACGTCACATGGGTTGTTATCTCCCATGATGTGGATACAAAATTACCATAACAATGGGGCTCTTCATTAAATTTCTTCACATCCCACTGTTATTTTCAGAGGCTAAGACATGACTTCTAGAATCAGGTCAGGTATAACAAGGCCGAAGCCTGGTGAGCACTGGACGAGGAGTCTGGTCCCTGCCCAGCTGCTCCACAGCTGTGGACCCGGGCATGTGCCGACACGTGCACACTGAGCCTCAGTTCCCTCTTCTTCAGGGTGCGAGGGGAAGTAGGGTGGGACTACATGAGTTCTGAAGTTTCTTCTCGCCCTGACAGTCTGGGAGTCTAACTGTGCCCTGGTCATTAACAATGGCTTGGCACAGGTGCCATCTAGTGGCCCCACCTGCGTACTCTCACAAACAGCTCCAACAAAAGACCCACAGGAGCAAAACCAACTCCTATGACTCTAATTCCAGGGGTGAGGGCAGAGGAGACCGGGAGGGATGAGCACACTTCATGTTAGTGGACGTTACATAGTCATCTCAAGAAAATATACTTTAAGAGGTCTTGCTTTCCCTAAGAAAGCAACTCTTTTATTTAGAAAGACTACTCATATCCATTTGTCAATATTTTCAGCTTTAAGGAAAATAGTTTAAAAAACATAAAAATGTAAATACACTCAAGAGTAACTGCTATTAAACAGTTCTGAACAGGCAGAAAATGTACTTTCCTTTTACAGAAAATGTTAAATCTGTAATAGCAGCATAATTTATATATAGAAAAAGCTGGTTTTGAAAACCCAGATTTTTTTATACACAAAACATTTTTCTTTTCTATACACTACAATAGCATTTCCACTGGGAAATCGGTCTCTTCACATTATGTCGCTTCCCGCTGCCACATGCAGACACTAACTTGAGTGTGGCCTTCAGTCCAACACCATGGCAGACAGTGCGTTCAGGTCTTTCATGTATGGGTGGGCCACCAATATCTGGTCGATCTTCAGTCTCTGCTCGGAGTCAGGGAAGATCTTCAGAAGGGCTTCCCTCAGCTCGCTGGTTTCTGCAGGAGACCTCTGTGCCGGCATGGGCACGTTCTGCTGCATGCTGGGAAGGTTCGACAGAGCAGGGAAGCGGGGCTGCTGAGGGAGCCAGTGGCTGGGTGGGGTGCCCTGAATCCGTGCTGGAGGCTGGTGGCTGGTGCTGGCTGCCTGGGCCCCAGGGACTCTGAAGCTGGGGTCAAACATGCCCACATTTGGCAAGGCATTGAGCAGGGGCTGCATATCTCTGTGAATGGAACGAGTCTGGTGAGTCGGGTTGTAAAATAAATGAGAAACCTGTCAAAATAACCTGCTGCTGACCTTGAGGCCGTGCTTCTCCATGACTTCTGAAGGCAAGCTGCCCACAGAGGGGTCCACGGGGATGATAACTACTGCCACCTCCAGACTGGTCACGACGGGAAATGACAGCTCATCACAAGCTACCCCACCCTCCTAGGTCTGCAGCTGTAAGAACGGACCCCAGCCAACTGCTGGCTCTAAGCCAGGGGGTGCCAGAATCACCTGAGAGCTTTCTTCTGAAAGCTCACACAGATAACAGGGTCTTACTCTCCTGGAGACCGATTCTGTGTGGGGACCGTTGATAGGGCTTAGAAAAAAGGATTCCTTTGGGCAGAGGCAGAGGCAGAGGCAGCCACTACTGATTCCTGTTGTCCCCCCTCCGCCCGCACCGGTCTACGTGTGATGTTTGGCACCCACAACCTATACACTCATGGGTATGTGTGAGTGCGTGTTTATAAAGGGCATCTGTCTTGCTAAGAAGTTTCCCAGGTGACTGGGGCTTGCAACTGAGAAGTGGGGCTGGCTGAACACTTTTCTCAACTTCAAAAGCTCAACTAACTTCAAAAGTTAGTCCCTCAGTGAGGGGAGTTATTATTAACTTGTCACTCAATTAGTTAACACACTGTAAAGAGTGATTATGTGCGCGGGCAGGGCAGACCCTGCTGCCAGACTGCTGAGGTGAGGAAGGAGCCAGAGAACTCTCTTTCCCATGAAGCCTAACCCATGGGCCTTGATGCTTGCACACAGGTGCCAGACCTTAAATACCCAGTGGAGATGCACTGACACCCAGCAGGTGTTAAAACGGCTGCCACTCTCTGAGCATAGGCAGAGAAGCAGAAACTTTGGGAACGAAGCCCTCATTCTATGTAATAAAACCAAAGGCTCAAAAGAAAAATGATTCCTAAGACCAGGGAGCTGAAATTGTACTGGTCTCTTCTGTAGAAGATACCTCTGTGTGAATTACCCCAAATCCAAACCTAGAACCCACAAGGGATTTGGTTATAAATAAAAAAGATCAGCTTTCTCTCACCAGGTTATACTGTCAGTTTGGCACATAGAATACTTTAGTTAACAGTGTCCATTACTCAAGAATTCTGAAAACAGAAATAACCACTAGCAACATATCTTTAAAAACTGAAACTAAAACAAGGAAAACCTTAACTATCAAATCTATTTCAGATCAATATGAAATACTACCTTCTCCATTTAGTGGAGAAAGTTCCCAGGTAGTGATTCCTGAACAGTAAATTAATAGGAGCATAACAAATTCAAAGTAAATGACTTTGAAAAGTGAATATAAAAGGATATTCACATATACATAATGAACTTAAGTGGTATTTGCTCATAAGTGACTGTCAGCAAAATCTGCTTTGCCTTTGTATATTTATTTATTTTTAAAATTTTAAATATTGCTCTAATTTTCTTTTAGTTTATTGTCAAGTTGGTTTCCATAAAACACCCAGTGCTCATCCCCACAAGTGCCCTCCTCCCCTCCTTCCCCTCTCCGCCTCCCCCATCATCCCTCAGTTTGTTCTCAGGATTCAAGAGTCTCTCATGGTTTGCCTCCCTCCCTCTCCCCAACTATTTTGTCCCCCTTCCCCTCCCCCATGGTCCTCTGTTAAGTTTCTCCTGTTACACTTATGAGCGAAAACATGATTTCTGTCCTTCTCTGCCTGACTTATTTCACTCAGCATGACACCCTCGAGTTCCACCCACGTTGCTACGAATGGCCAGATTTCATTCTTTCTCATTGCCATGTAGTATTCCATTGTATATATAAACCACATCTTCTTGATTCATTCATCAGTTGATGGACACTTAGGCTCTTTCCATGATCTGGCTATTGTTGAAAGTGCTGCTATGAACATTGGGGTACATGTGCTGCTTTGTCTTTTTAGATCTATACAAAGTTTGGCTCCCCACCCTCTCCTAGGATTAAAACCAAAGGACCACAAATGAAGATCCAGTCTTTGGGTGTGTGCTTGATTACCTTTCAAATATATTACACCAGCACTAAATCTAAGGGTAATAAAAATTTTAAAAGTGTTGTCTTTAGTCATTCAGAGACATCACTTACACTAAAGCACAATGAACTGAAACAAGTTTGTAAATACAAAACAATGTGAAAAAGCAAATACCTAAGAAAGACGTCTTTCCTAAGAAAGTCTTCTAATCGAGGTCCGCTTCTTCCCAGAGGATCATCAGGAACCATAAATATGTCCCCGACGAAGGTATACTGAAGCAATCTAAAACAAAGAGAATGATTACAGTGCTGGAGAAAACATGAAACTTTTATTGCTGCAGGCACTGAGAAGAAAGAAGTGGCCACCCAATTCCAAAGCAAGAGTCACCTATAAAATTATAGGGCTGCTTAAATGCCTAATGGAAAAAACAAACACATCCAAGTTAAACCATCTGAATTTCTCTTTTGGATACAGTAAAGTAATAAACTTTTATCAGCTGGCTCTCACATTTCTTATCGAGACTTTCAGATTTTTTATCTGGGCTTAGGAAGCAGCTTCTCCTCCTAACTTTGAAAACAAGATTTAAGACTGATTGCTTAGGACACAATAGATGCTCAAAAAAGGTTTTACTTTTGAATAGTTGTGTCTATAGGCAAACCCACTGAAGATAACCTCTTAAAAAAACAAAACAATACAGGGTGCCTGGGTGGCTCAGTTGGTTAAAGCATCTGACTCTTGATTTCCGCTCAGGTCATGATCTCACAGTTTGTGGGATTGAGACCCGCATTGGGTTCTGTACTGACAGTTCAGGGCCTCTCTCTTGGGATTCTCTCTCTTCCTCTTTTTCTGCCCCTTCCCCCACTCACTCACGCTCTATCAAACTAAAAAAAAAAAAAAAGAAAAAAGAAAAAAAAAGAAAAAAGAAAAGGAAAAAACCAAAACAATAGGATATATGAACAAAGAAAATCTGAGATCAGTTCAGCATGATATATCAAGTCTGGGGAAGATGTAAAAAAGAAAAAAGGCCAAGTGCTTGTGTTTGTTGTCCAGACCTCAGTTTCTGCCTTGTTTTGTGAGTTTCAAAAGCAAATGGGCTGGTATACAAACAAGAGTCCTGACTGCATTTAGACCTTCTATACACAGATGAGTGTCCAGTAAATACTGACAATGAGTCCAGGGCAAAGGTCCAACAGAAACATGTCCTAGAAGATTAATGGCTTGTTAACTGTGCCTAGAAGGTCAAAGACCAATTCTGAGTTCAGCTCTCAACAACAGCTTTTTAACAGCCTATGGGTCAAAATACATATAGTAATTAACTCAACCTTGGCATTTATAACAAAGGATTATTTTCTAAAATCCTCTAATGAGTTAACAAAGTAACAAATATCAGACAAGGGGCAACTATGAAACCCCAACAGAAATAAATATCTAATTATACCTGTTTTATACTAGTTACAACACAGCCTGAGGCATGTTGACTTATGTCTTAGATCTGTGACACATGGGATTCGTCCCTGGCACCATCACGGACTACTGCTTTTGCAGAACTCGATCAGATGGTGGTTGTTAACAAGAAGTCCTAGAAGCCAGTGTTCACTGATCTTAAGGCAGGTGGACACATTCAGAACATCATCACAAACAGAAAACTTCTTTCAGTGAATGTTCAACTCTGGACCTTGTTATTTTGGATGATATTCACACATGTTTTCAGTATAGATGATTAAACTATGATGGTAAATGCACAAGAAAATCATGAGATACTGAAAAGCAGAAATATTCTTCCCACTCCCAAGAAGTGAAAACTCATCTATGTATATTTTGGTCTCATCCCCTTACTGGAATCACAGCTATCATTAAAACCAACCTTCATATTTCATGGTTGAATCAAATGAGTTGCCAAAGTCTCCCTTAGCATCAGGGCAAGGCCAAGTTAGGAGGTCATTTCTTCTCCATTACACTGTTAACAAAAGTTAACTGTGCCATAAACATGTGTCTCTTGCCTCCTGCCAGGGAACACCGATCTCTCAAAGACACTCTGCAGCCACCACAGCATGCCCATTATGTCACCTGCTGGTTTTGCTGCTTTGTACTGGGAGTCCCACTTACCTAGAGGGGCCAGCCACAGTCTTGGAGAGGGAGCACAGTCTAATGATACTTTGGTTCCCTATACTGTTTTCTGCAGGGCCAAGGTGGACACAAAACCAAACCAAACAATAAGCAACAAAAAACACTTAACCAAAGACAAAGAAAATATTATTACCTTTTTGTAATAATTTCTCTCCAAGAGACTGACTCAGTCACAAATTCTCTGAAGTTATCATTTGTTACAATTATGCCACCAGTTTTGTCCGCTAAGTGTAGCAGAAACCTATAGTAATATAAGAGGTTAAAATGGGCAAGCAGGTATTCCTGGCTTATAGAAGCTATGCTCTAAGAAAACAAAAGGATTTCCTCTTCATATGAAAATCACCAAAGAATTTAACTATGGCTAGGAAGTAGAAAAGTTAAGCCCTTGTCACCTGAAGGAAGATCAGTCTGAAATATTGAATACCGCTGAAATTATTAGTGATTATAAATGAAGGTTTGATTTTCATACATTATTATTCTTTTTTTAAAAATGATCTCAACCAGGGGTGCCTGGCTGGCTCAGTCAGAAGAGCATGTAACTCTTTACTTTTTTTATTTTTTTTATTTTGAGAGTGAGCAAGAGAGCAAGTACAAGTGGGGAAGGGGCAGAGAAAGAGAGGGAGAGAGAAAATCCCAAGCAGGCTCTGTGCTGTTCACAGAGCCTGATGTGGGGCTTGATCCCATGAACTGCAAGATCATGACCTGAGCCTAAATCAAGAGTCAGAAGCTTAACTGACTGAGCCACCCATGTGCCTCGAGGCATGTAACTCCTGACCTCAGAGTATGGATATTACTTAAAATCTTAAAAAAAAAAATGACCCCAACAACAATTTACACACTTTTTTAGAAAAGTTGTATTATCAATAGACAGCGGTCATTAGATGATGCACGAGGACTAGAGTCGAGAATGAATTTGAATTGACAAGCCTGTGAAATCACTAAATCACAATTCAAGTTAACTAATAGTTGCTAGGCTAGAGTACTATGGTTCTAAGATTAACTGCTTGGTACAGTCAGCCTTGCAGTTTTTAAAAGTAAATTCATAGGTTCACATTTTCTGTTTGGACTTGAGACGTCCAGAAGTACCACTCTGTTTAGTTCAAGTTATAGATTCACTCAAATGCCATTTATGAGAAGCTGCACTGGCAATACGAAGGTAAGAAACCAGTACTGAGAATTCTATTTCACTGCTGGAGATTATTCCTGGTCAAATCCTCTTAATGAGAGATTTGTGAGGATAGTAATGGTGAGTTTTACCCCTTAGTCAGGGTGACCACATTTGTTTAAGGCAATGCAGACAAAGACAATGCAACAATAAATTAAGAGAATCACTAGAATTGAAGGTGCAAACAAATGCTTTTATTAGTGATAGTGAATACTTAAAAGGAATGAAAAAACAAACCTAGTTTCAGAGGTCTTAGGACATCTTGGAAAGTAGGACTTAAAATCTTGAATTTATTAATGAATCTTATAAATTACTTCTAGCTGGCATGAATGTTAAGTGGTGATGTTTGCCCAGAGGTATTAACAAAAAGAGTAAGGCTTTGGAGTGCATGTACTATGATATATATTATATATATATTCATGTCCATTAAAAACCCAGAATCATACAAATTAAGCAAAGGCTTACTGAGTCCGCATACTTGCACATGCCTTCGAATCCTGCAGGTGTGCAGCTGCACAGCGTGAGAGAGCTGAAGGTTCTTCAGGAGCCCAGCAGCCCACCTGCCTCTCCACCCAAGCAATGCAGGGTCTGAGCCCAGTATAATGGAGCTGGAGCGGGACACAGTATCCCCGTACTTCTTCACCCCTACCCTGCCTCAACATGCTCTTCTCCTTCTGCTTTCTTTCACGCCGTTCCTTCACATCACCTCTGATTCTCTCCATCTGATCTAGTCTCTCATCCCAGCCTGGAGAAGGGCAAGGGGCTGTCAATGAGAAGGTCCTCTGGACCTTTTCCTGAATGAACATCTGCTGTCATCTCAAGTCCCCCTCCCCCTGCCAAGCCCCTCTTTTCATCTCTCACCCATCTAACTATCATTCACTGGTTTGCATTACAAGCCAAACACTGTCTTCATTGTGGGGGGCCATTTTGGTAGAATACTGAGGCAAATCCACCAGGGCATCTAAGTGCTTCAGGCCAGAAAAAAATAAAGGGGGTGAATGCAGGTGTGGAAAGAACGAGCGGTCACTACTTACGTTTCCAGATATTCGTAGGGTTGATAGTACTGACTTCACTCCACTAGAGGACAGTTTGAAAAACTGTTTTTAATGCTACTGGTTATATTTAGGACCTTCTCTTATTCAACCACAACAAAAGTCTCTTCTATTACTTATTTGTGTGCCTTCCCTTTAGATCACAAATTCCTTACAGCAGGAAATGTGTCTGAATCACATGTGTTCACAGAGTCCAGCTCTATGCATTGCACTTGGCTGGAGCTCAGTAAAGCTTTTTAGAAAAAAATGTAAAAGGTGCAGATTAAAGCGTGTTATCTCCAATGCACTAACACCAACCTAAGAAATGCAGTATACTCCTATCACTCTTAGGGTCAGCTGAGACCATCTTTTATTACATGGAAGAAATGCTGAGGGCTCAGGCATGATAAGGACAAAGTCAGTCACTGGCCAAAATTAACCAGGAGGAGATGGATAATGTTTGAAAAGCATCCTTGGGGCTACCACACTAAGACAAGACAAACTTTACTTTTAGTATGTGCCAAAAAAAAGAGAACTCAATGTCTGTTCTTACTTATGGACTCTCAGTCATGTTTAAGAAACATACAAACAAACAAACATTCTAAAACCTAACAGATTTTATGTAATGTTCCTAAACCCATATAGGAGAAAAAACAAGCAAAAAAACAAAACCAAAAAAAAAAAAACCCCAGAGTATATAATCTTAATGACCATAAATACTAAAATCCTCAAACCCCTTAATCTAGTGAGTCCTTTATGCATGTAGATCTAGGGGTACCATGAACGGTCCAATGGAGCAGGTGGTGGGCTCCTCACCACCCCATCCATACCCACCTCAGTAAGGAAAACAGCCTTTCGTACCTGTCATCATGAGAAGCAATTCTTTCTCCAAAGACCATCCGGGCAGGAGTTAGAGATAATATTCCAAGCTCCTGGAGCTGGGTTAAGAAGTGCTGTTCTGTTCATGGAATAAGTTGAATACACATTCAGAAAAAGGCTATCTTCCCAGATGTTTAAATAAATGAAAGCACCCTCAAATGTTTCACTTGGAGAGTTACGGAAAACTTTTTCTCTGCTGTCTCAACAAGATTCAATTTTACTAACTCACTGGGAAGGAAAAAAATATTAAGCAACACACATACTAAGGCAAATACAACGTAAAAATAGACCTTAGCTATTTTTTAAATGTAAAAAAGTTCAACTCATTTGCTCCTTGAATTGACTAAACCATAATCCTACCATCAAGAACTTTTTCACAGCCACATCACAAGCAGTAGGACAAAGAGACTGATGACAGGGTGGGGTGGGGCAGGGAACAAGGCTGGAGGCAGAGGCAGGGACACAGGGCTCTGCTCTATCCCAAGGAAGGCCTTTGTGGTCCCCATTCCAAGAGTCTGTCAAAATATCTTTTTGGCTGGCATCTTATCCAACCTCTCTCAATTATCTGCACATTTACTGATTTTCATGGGAGTGGGTTACGACACAGAAGAAAAGAGGGACAAATTCAAACTGCAGAAAATTGGTCAATGGGCAAAAGCAGCTAAAAGCTCGGGGGTCTGAGATTCCCACACCCGAATCCCCTACGATGATACTCACCACTGGCTTAAACTGCCAACACCCACACACCGTGTTTTATTGTCCTAGAAATGCACAGCACAGGAGGGCTTGCAAGACCCTTTCAAGGATCCTATTGCAAAAATTAGTGGCTCTGCCTCATTCCTCAAGCACTCTCTGTTAAGACAAATATGCTCTCCAAATGAGGGAAGTTGGGATACTTGAGAAATGTGTGGTCTTATCATTTCCACCTCAACAGTGACTAAGTTTCACTTCCTGTTTAAATGCTGGGTGAGCTCTGTTCCCCCTTTTTCCTCCCCATCCACCTCTTGTGTCTAGGCACGCCGGTGTGCTAAGCTGCCTGACACCATGCCACCACTCCCCCTATCATGAACTAAGAAACAAACAGCCACAGGTTTCTCTAGAATACTGCATGACTCACGGTAAGTTCAAACCTTCCATGTGTGGCATGCAGTCAGTCATGCAGTATCACACAATTAACAGACACAATTTATATTAAGCTATGAAAAACAGACTGTTCAAAAAAAATTCTATTTGACAGTTTCCAAATTTATCAAGTGATCATTTTAGAAAAGACTTTATTTAATGAGGCAAAAGTCCAGACTAATGGAAAGACATATTTAAACTACTTTTTAGAAAAGTCAGGAAAACTTCTGTGATGTATAATGAACTCTAATATAACTTTCCATATAAACAACTATGTTAACTTTCCATCCTTCCCCCAAGCACTTCTTATGCTGTAACACTCTCTTCAACTGATGTTTTACTGGGCCCAACAGATTTATAATTTTGTTTTGAAAGCTGCTGCCACTGCAGCACATGGCTATGCTCTAAGTAGTATGTGTTGCCATTACAAGCAAACTCATTAAACATCTAGAAAAGGAGAAATCTGGAAGGATCAGTTTGACTCACCTGTGACATTAGGATCACGCCTTGTTCTCCACTGTGGGACAAATACGGTGATGTTTCTGTTGCCAAGCTTCCAAAAATATTCAACCGCAATTGCAATTCCACGACAAGAAAAGAACTTTTTCAGACCGTGGCTATAAAAAACAAAATTTATTTCAGCTTAATGTATGTGAAGTTTCACCGTGAAAATGTGAAAAGGTAAACTCTATATACAACAGAAACAATGGCAATGGAATTCCCTTTACATTTTACATTCCCTTTTACATTTTTTGGCATTAAGTTCCATAGTCTGTGACTTTGCAAAGCCAACACAGAACCTATTACATGAGATGTGATTCTTGATAGCTTTATGATTTTTCTTGTATTTTGTTTAGTTCATTTAATTGAACATGCTATTGGGATAGAAGGCAGTTTGAGCTTCATGGTAATACTTGTTTATTGCACTTTTTACTTTTTATTTTATCATTATTTTTAGATAAAGAGCCATTCTAGAGAGCCCTGCCTGGTCACTGGCCTCTAAGAATATTTTATGAATTTTATTAAGAAACTTGTTGCTAGGGGCGGCTCGGTGGCTCAGTCGGTTAAGCGCCTGACTTCAGCTCAGGCCATGATCTCGCAGTTTGTGAGCTCAAGCCCCGCATCGGGCTCTGTGCTGACAGCTCAGAGCCTGGAGCCTCCTTCAGATTCTGTGTCTCCCCCTCTCTCTGCCCCTCCCATGCTCATGCTCTGTCTCTCTCAATAATAAATAAAAAAAGAAGAAGAAAAAAAAACGTATTGCTAAAGCAAAAGTAGATGTGATGACTCTTTCAGGATATGGTCCTTACAACTTCCAAAGGCTGCAGGTACCTCTGGCTCTGGGGCTCCATACCCTTTCTAGGGAACTGTGGAACCCACTCAGTTGCGGCTTCTAGGAAATAAGCTGAGGCATGATTTTAGTGAGACTGACTGCGGGCCATGGCAGATGATTTTGTTGAAGGAAGCAGAAAGTGCGGGGAGTGGATTCAAACAAGGAACTGTACAGAATATGAATTAGTATACAATTTTCTATAAAGGCCAGATAGGCTTTGTAGGCCATATGGTCTCTGCCGAACCACTCAACTCTGCCAACTGTAAATGAATTAGGGTGGCTGTGTTCCCTATTTGCAAAAAACAGGTGGTAGCCAGATCTGGCCCACAGGGTGCAACCCCAGGTATAGCGGATTAAAAAGTGACTCCACCCAAAAATGTGGTAACAAATTTCAAAAGCAATTAGGCAAAATATTTGATTGTAATCTGCAGCAGCTACATAAAAGTGGGCCATTTTTAAAAAGTGTATTTTAAAGTCTGAAATTTTGTAGATGGTAATCCATTTTAGGATCCCTAATATTCTAACCATGAATATTAGAAAAAAAAAATCAAAACTCCTGTGAAGCTGCAGTTTATGAAATGAGCATAACCTATGTTTACTATCTTAATGGGACACTTATATTCCAGTGACAGGAAATCCTGCATCTTCAGTCCTGTCTTCTCTTCATGTCTAGTGTCTCCATGTCAAAACCACTTGGTGGATAATTCCTTCACATAGAAGTCCTGCCACCACAATGCATCCTCCTGACACCACAATGTGTCCCAAGTCAACCCCAGGCTCTCCTAATTGCAACCCCTCCTCAAGCTGCACTTAGATGGACACTGAAATGCAGCCACGAGGTCTTTGATCCCGCTCAGCACCTTCAGTGGCACTATCCCTCCAGACAAACCCAGAGCATGGCTTCAAGGTCCCCTCTACACCTGACCAGTCCGAGGGGGTCTAACCACCATCATGCATCACCACCATCGTTTCTGGCTGGGTAAGCCTGCCATCGCCCTCTTCCTGGGCTGTGAGGTTTTTTTTTTTTTTTTTTTTTTTTTGGCTGCTTTCTTTGTAGACCATCTCTCAGACCTTTGCCCATTCCTTTCCTCCAATGCCCTTAGGACTCAATTCCAGACCCTCTTCTAGGAAGCCATCTCTAGAGACAGGCCTTCAATCATCCCTCTTCTTTCCTGTCTTGCTTTCCTGTACTATGCACCGGAATGACAGAACTTAGGGGATGGAACAGAGTTAGATTCCTGTTAGAGAAAAAGAATGAAACCCCTGAGAGAGCAACTTCCTCAGGCGGCACTGCCACAGGGTGATTGTGCTGGGACTACTCAGGTTTCCTTACTCCTGGGTCAGTGCCTTCCTACCACCCCACAGTGGTACTGTCTCCAACTAAATCTATATTCTCACGGAGCAGGAATAGGCTGGACACACAATAAACTTCTAAAACCCAGAAAAGCAGCTCAGAAACTCCTCTTTTTAGAGGCTAAAACCCACTCTTTTCTCAATGAACCATAAATAATAGACTACAGGGACATCAGCTTTACCCAGGAAAACATAAGTAAACAAACCCATATTCTTGATGAAATAATTCAGTAGTAGTTTGTTTATCTAAAAGGATTCAAAATATGGCAAGAATGTAGCAACAGGACATCTATTACTGAGGGCTGGAGGCAATTTTTATAAATGAGATCTTAAAAAAAATCTTTAAAAAACATTTGAGGGAGACAAAACATAAGAGACTCTTAAATACAGAACAAACTGAGGGTTGGTGGAAGGGTTTGGGGTGAGGGGATGGGGTAAATGGGCAAGGGGCATTAGGAGGACACTTGTTGGGAGGAGCACTGGGTGTTATATTTAGGGGTTGAATCACTGGATTCTCCTCCTGAAACCATTATTGCACTATAAACTAACTAACTTGGATGTAAATTAAAAAAATCTTTTTAAACATTAAAAAATAAACATTCAAAGCCCAAAAACAATAAATTATGCATGACAAAAAGAAATGAAAAACAAAAGAAAAAATCATTCTAATTGCTTAACAGCAAGAACGGTCTAGAGTTAATGTCAACCACAGCCTGAACATGAAAATCCAAAATACAACACAGCCTACTGGTTCTTAGAAAAACCTAGGGATATGTATGCTAAGTCCTGAAAAGAACAATCCTTAAGACAAATGCATTAAAACAACTTGTAAAGTTTGGCTTATTCATCAGATACAAACGTATGCTAATTTTTTCTCTTCCTCAAAAGCTTCTTTTGATGGCAACAGTAGAAAGCAGGTGGACCCCAGTTCCGTTCCACCGGGTCACTAAGGAAGCGAAAGGACATGCAAGCAGATGCAAGGCTGTGGCCCCGCAGTGTGCCCAAGCTTAGAGGGGAAGAAATGGAGTTTCCAGAAACATGAGCTCTATAGTAATTTCCAAAGTGTTGTCTTCAGTGATAAGATCAAATCACTTTGGATACCCTGAAAAATTTCTGGAGCAGTTTTAGGAATAGAAACAGCAGTTCAAAATTCTGGTGGAAAACAGATAGATACAGCCAGAAAATAGAATTACAGAAGAAAATTAAGTGGAACCAAATAATATGGAAGGCCCCTACTGCTTCCCACTTCAACTCCCACAGCTTTAGCTAGGCAGAAACCACTGAGTCTCCTCACCTCCCTGCAGTCAAGCCAGAGGCATGGAGACCCAGACCAATTGTCTATTTTGACTCAGAGACAAAGGGTATATATACCAGAACTCCTCCTCTACTTCTGAGAAGGCCAAAGCTCTGGGGCTCCCAGCCCCAAATGCAGAATGAACAAATATTAGGGCCGAGAGAGGCCAGGTGTGCGGGCTCTCCAGGGAGATGTAAACTCCTGTTCCTTGTAATTGGAAACAAGTTATATCACCTGGTTGTTCTCCCTATTATAGGAGGCAGTAAACTGGAAGGAAGAGTGTCTCAAGCAGAGAGGACATGGGTGACAGACACCTGGTAAAAACTCACGGGAGTGATGGAACCAGACCCAGCAGTGTGGGGGAAATAGTAAAAATAACAAATCAGAACAAAACAAAACAAAAAAAAAACCTTTTGGAGTTACCCCTGAAAGCGTGATTTCCTTCTATAGTTTCCACTTAATAAAAATAGCCATGAGACCCTGATATAGAAGACTATCACATGAAAAAATGGTTAAAATATATAGCTCTGGCAAGTGAAGGGGCAAACCTCATCTACACGGAAAATAATCTACCACGTAAGTCAGGTGTCCTAATGCTGAAGTTTCGGACTGACTGAACCCAGTGTTATCTAGCCACCACTATGATGTCTAGCCCTGCACGGCAAACAATTTCCATTTACTCATCACATTTGACTCATTCATTGTGACAAAGGGGAAAAACCAAGTAGCGATACGCATAATTAGCAGCATGAAGTCGGTATTTGGAATTTCTCAGAGTGTACGAACTGCAGAGAGCACGCTGGATAGACTTACAAAGGCTTTGCAGAAACTCAGGGACGGCTAGGCCCAAGCTGCTTCAGAGTGGGAATCCAACCAACAAATGCTACTGTTTAAGGGTTCAAATTTCTTTTTTAACTACTTCCCCAACTAGGTGGGTCAAATAAGTGAGGTTTAGTCAGCAGTGCTTAAGCAACTCAAGACTTAAGTATCCTATGTTGCCAAGGCCTGAGAATTCCAACCTCACTTTCTATGGGAGAAGACAGGATATACAATGGCTCTGGGAGCCTATGGGCCCACATCTCCAGTGTAGTCTTGGACAAGATTTTTAAACCATTTCATGTTATATGAAGTATAGATCATTTTTACCTCGTAAAATTGGTGTGAATATTATGTTTTAAAAGATATGTTACCCTTCATGGAATGTATAATCTATAATTCACATTTAATACTAAAGCGATTGATTTCAAATAAGGGTTAATTTTTTCCCAAGTTTTAGAAAAACTTCAGTTGAAATTCACATAACACAAAATAATCATTTTAAAGTGAACAATGTTGTACAATTACCCCTATATCTTGCTCTAAAACATTTCCATTACTCCAAAATAAAGCACTGTACACATTATGCAGTCTACCCCCAGAATAAGAGTTAATTTTAGTTTCTGATATTTTCGGATCAATCTTTATCAAATTAAGTCTGACTTTTTAAAATAATACATCCTTACAAAAATGTTGCCTTTAAACTGGGACATCTGTGAATGCAAAGGAAGTTAGAATCTTCCCCAAATAATCAGCTTTCAAAAGAAAAATTAATGAAAGTCTACTCATGGTTTCCCTTAGTGCACTAAGTCAGTGGTTTTCAAAGGAGATGGCACTGTACCTACCCAAGGGTGTTAGGAAATACGTGGGAGTGTTTTGGAGTGTCACAATGGCGGCGGGGGGTGGGGTGGGGGAACGGTATTATGGGCCAAGTAGGAGGGACTAGATATGCAAAACATCCAGTCATTGATAGACTATACACAATTCTAATAGTGACCCCTCTGAGAAATACACTAGTTACTACTCCAAAAAGGTTTTTAAATAATGTCATTATCACTGCTCATTCTACATTAATTTGCATTTTATAAGTGTTTGAACACCAACTTGGGAAATCTTTCCACTCTTAAAAATATGAAAAAGGGGGGGCACCTGGGTGGCTCAGTCGGTTAAGCGTCCGACTTCAGCCCAGGTCATGATCTCACAGTTTGTGAGATTGAGCCCCACGTGAGGCTCTGTGCTGATAGCTCAGAGCTTGGAGCCTGCTTCAGATTCTGTGTCTCCCTCTCTCTCTGCCCCTCCCCAGCTCATGCTTGCTCTCTCCCTGTCAAAAAGAAATAAAAACTTAAAAAAAAAATGAAAAAGGATTACTACTATTCACAATCATGACCTAAATTTCATATCATAATTTGGCTCAAGAAATCGTCACGATGAGGAACTGGTACTGGGCTTGTACTGTGGGTGACTGAAATTGCACTTTACATTTTTACTTAGATAATGCTATGCAGCTCTGGGCCATTTGCTGGATTTCCCCCCAAAGAACTGCCAAAAAGCAAAGTGAAATAACAACAAACAGTATTATTTAGAAATGAAGACAAATATATTACATATTTTTCCAGCCCATCTTCAAACTTTAACATGAGAAATACTGGGATTTTTCTTTCTCTTCTCTTTCTTTTGACAGCAAAATACAGCATCAACAATTCATTCAAAAAATAAAAAGAATCCTTATTAAAAAAATATATATTAAAGTATTTATGGATAAAATGACACAGCTGACATTTACTTCAGAATTACATGGGTGAAAGGTAGTAGGTGGGGGTGCAGACAAAGAAAGCCTGGCCGAAAACTGAGAACTACTGAAGGTGGGGGATGGGCATGTGGGAATCCCAAACAAATCCAAAAAGAGAATCATTCTATTACCTTTTATTTGTCTGAAAATTCTAATAAAAAATCAACAAAACAAAAAAATAAATATATAACACTTACAGAACTCCTAGGAAAGAAGCCACACACACATCTGCCAAAATTCAGAAGAGTATTTCACCATTTTCATCCCAGTTCAGGTGCCCCTTTTCATGAATGACAGCCACTTAAAGTGCCAAACCTTGCATACTTCTTCAAAATCAATGGAGTGACTGACTTTGAAAACTGGAGAGTCTTTACCTAGCAGTTGTTGAAATGGCATGATAGAGATGACCTTCAGAACACGGCAAAAGCCAACAGATTGCAGCAAGTGAAACTCGGCAGGCAGAAACCTGCACAAGATCAAGCAGCAGGTCCACAGTGGGGCAGAGACTCTTACTTGACCTCCCTCCTTTTCTTAGTCACTGTATTAAACTGCCCTTTAGAGAAGAAACCCAATCCTGTACCAGACATACAGACATCCTCTTCAGAGGATTCCAAGACAGGTGAAATAGAAATGATCATTTAACTCTTTTTGCTAAAAACAAATATACAAGCTTTTAGAAGAACGGAAGACCAAAAAGAAGCTCAAACTGATGAATTTCCTTAGAAAGGAAATCGCCATCACTCCATCAACAAATTACAACAAAGTACATCACATCCATTATCGCTGCACTCTTGGCTAGAGCCCCAGCATACTGTAGCATAAAAAGTCAGAAAAATCTTTTTGGCTTTAAGCTTCATCCTTGTATTCAGAAACTAATGGTATTCATGGCGTTAGTAACCTAATGATTAAAAAAGAGAGCCTCTATGCTGACTAGGCAATTCGAAGTGAAAAGACAAGTTCTCTATCTCTTGCTCTCAGAAATATAGGCTCAGCAGGTTAAAGCAAAGTTTATAACTCCAGAGGATGGAATAACACAGCCTTTCGAACAACTGTTTCATGGGTTTGTTTTTGTGTGTGTGTGTGTGTTTTAGGTAAGACTACAGATCAACTAGTAAGATGCACAGGGAGTTCCGGTAACTGCATGTAACTGTGAGACACCGCGTAGGGCCCTACTTACAACTGTAACGGGACTTGCAGAGAGTGGACTTACGTAATTGCGACATTGCTCCCATCTATAACAATGTGCTTCAAATCCGTTCTCCCAGGCTCATTTTTTAATTCGAGCTTGTAGGGTACTTTCAGAGTATCTCGAAACCTTTGAACGCCCGTAACTGAGGAATCAATATGATCAGATGGTCCTGCCAACCTGGCGTCAATAACTGAAGGTAAGAGCTGGGGCAGTGGCATCGGTGGAGAAAGGCGTGGACAGTTTGGCGTAGCCTGTGGAGAGCTACAACACCCAGATCGGTTTTCACAGGCCGACTTCACATTACTTGGAAGCAAGGGCTCTGCTTGCTGCTGCAAACCATTTTCAGGAAAGACTGGAATTCTGGGCTGGTGACTTGAAGTGCCTCTGGAAACAAAACTGACAACTTCTTTGGGACTTGACGGGACAACAGAGGGTGAAAGGCCATCAGTTTCAAGGTCCATGTTACAAATATAATTCTGGTTTGAACTCCAGATTTCTTGTTTCTGTTCCATTGGCACTGTTCTGAAAGTATTAATTTTGCAATTTGAGGTACATGGTTTTGATTCTTTGAACGGTAACTGAGAAAATTTTTCTACCATATTTTGCTGTGTGTGAGTTTGTGTTTTCTTTGGAGTGGAATCAGTTGTAGGCTCACTTATGCTGGTACAAACACCTTTATTTTTGGTTCTGTTGGTCTCTGGATACATAGTACCAGGTGAAGATTCTCTGTCTTCTTGGAATCTTTTATTTTCTTTTTCAATTTCTTCTAAGAGCAACAATGGCTCAGTAGATGGCCCATACTCCCTAATGACCTTTTCAACAATTTCTTGGGAATAGCCCATGGTTTTAAAAAAGTTTACAAGAATATTGTATTCCATTTCCTCAGTGGTGTCCTTTACATCGGGACTTAAATTTTCGGGATCAGCAGAAGAATCGGATAGGTCAATGATTACACTTCCAGCTAATGTCTTACCATCATGTAAAAGCTCCCCCTCTTGAACATTTTCCAAAGAAAACTGTTTCTTTGTATGCCTTTCTTCAGAATCAGAAAATCTCCTTTTATGACAAATTCTGTCTTTGGAAAGAGCCTCTTCATCTGGGGTTAGACCATTTATTGGAACAAAAAGTACATCTTGTGAACTAGAAAAGATCGTGTCCATTTGTTTTGTAAGCTCAGAAACAGGAGTGCCAGCCTTATTTCTTGCATCTTCCTGCAAAACAATTTCATCTCTGGAAATACTCAGCCCTGTGGCAGTGTTCTGTGTAAACTCTGTTCGTTTAGCATCTCCAATTTCAATAACATCATCATCTCCTGTTTCAAACAAATTCTCCTCACCTTGTGTGAGTGTCAAAAGTTCTTTTTTCAAGGAAGTGGGCAAAATTAACAAGTCCATCGTATAATTGTCTGCACGAGCTTCCACAAATTGTTTAAATTCCCTTTTTACCTCGGATTCTTTCTGAGTGTTCGGTAGGTTCTCATTATTCTCAAAGAGTTTTACGAACTGCTGAATGTGACTCCTAGCCATGACCACAGCTTCGGCACTTCCTCTGATGCCAAGCAGACCAATGTCCAGAATGCAGAGATCGGCACACGTGTCCTGAATCAAGCTCTTCAGAAACAGACTCTGTGCCCCAACAAAAATGCAGTGCATGGCTTTGGGATAACATTCTCTTTCTTCTAGTTCAGGTTCGCAGATTCCTTTAATATATTCCTGTAAACAGAAGATAAAAAAGGAGATCAATTTACAAAAGCTCTTTATAGCATATATCATGTTATACATGTAATTACAAATGTCAAGCTGTATAAAAATCAAAAACATGGTAATAACGTAGGGAAAAATGCCATGTTCTAAAAAAAGATTTAAGATAACAGATATAAGTTGCTTAGTCATTTTCATTGGACTTGAAAACTTTGCCTCTTAAGTCTAAAAGGCAGGTAATTGTAACATTTTCAATAATGTACTGCAATGTGATCTTTGGGGTCTGCCCAGCTGCAGAGTAGAATATGACAAGCCGACTTATTTACATCTATAAGTAACAAACATTTTTGCTTGCTACTAGGCATTTATTGGTACTATGACATAATTAAGAGATATGGAAATCAAGTCCAATAATTTACTCCAAAACAAACCTTGACTTTTGCTTTGCTAATACTGCCCTTAGTTTCCAGGTAAAACAAACTGGTTTTTTTGAAGGCACTAAAAAAAAACAAACAAACAATATTTTCCAGCTGGCTGGAACAATGCATACCTTATATAATTTTATGACTTTTTTTTTTTAAAACAGAAAGGCCAAACTGTTTAGTTCTTTAAAAATAAAGAACCAGAGAATGTTGGAAAGTACTGCCACTCTCAGATAGAAAAACTGGGTTCTCCAGCAATTAGGTTGCTACTGGAGGCCTAAGTGTGAACGAAGCAAACTCACATGCACATGCACAGGAATGGTGGGATACACTTGTTAAGTCCGTTCCTGGGATCAAATACCAGCCATGTGACTGGGGGCCTTCTCTAGTTATACAGCCCCTCTATTCCATGTCCTCAACTGTAAAAGAGAGAGGGCAGTGCAATACCAGGTGTTTTCAGGAAATCTGATCAGATAATAAAGTTCTGACAGTACTGTCTTGCATCTAGTTAGTGCTTACCAAATAATAACAACTCTAATTATCAGTGAAATATTTCTGGAAAAACATTTGTAAGAAATGAGCCTGGCAATACCTGACCCATAAGAGCAGTGTTACCCCAAATGGTGCTATAAAAGCTCAGCCTGCGCAGCACCAGAGACACCTACTACACACTTGTTATTCTAGTGGCCACCGGGCTTGAGTTAGAATTTATATACAAATGGATATACATTCCTTGTTTACACATTTAGATGTTGTTTACAACATACCAGGGGCAACCTGGGTGGTTCAATCTAAGCTTCGGACTTTGAGTTCAAGCCCCACGTTGGGCTCTGTGCTGACAGTTCAGAGCCTGGAGCCTGCTTTGGATTCTGTGTCTCCCTCTCTCTGCCCCTCCCCAGTTTGTGCCCTGTCTCTCGCTCTCTCTTAAAAATAAACAAACATTAAAAAATTTAAAAAAAACCCTATAATATCCCTAATGAGTAGATGAAACTCCAGATACACGAGCAAAATGTCACAGAGGAAAAGTCTGACCTAAGCAGTATAATGTTCAGTCATGAGACCTTTGCTTCCTTATGTCCTCTATATAAACCAGGAACGTCTGTGAGCTTGGTGGTAAAGAATGAAGGTAACTGGTGCTGGACAGAGGAGCACTGTTTGTTTATTAGAGCAGTTTGCTATTTTTGTTAACACCGTAATTGTGTTAAAACACAAAGCATAGTAACCAAACATCCTTTCTTCCTGGATGCGGACTCAGAGTGCTAAATATTGAAGTCCGCATCCCTGAACCCTCCAAATGGACATTTTGCTACCACTTGAACTTATACTGCATTTAGGTTGTGGTTTGAGGTTTTTAATATTTTAATTGAAATAATTATTGGTTTCCAGGAAGCTGCAAAGATAGGAGAAATTTCTGTATACTCTTCACCCAGTTCTCTCCAATCACTACTTACACCTTACCTAATTACAGCACAGTATCAAACCAGGGCACTCACACTGATATAGTGTGTATACAGTTCTATGCCATTTTATCACATGTATAGACTCCAAAAAATACCACTTCAATCAAGATACGGAATTATTCCATCACCACGAAGATTATCTTCATGCTACCCTTTATAGCCATATTTACCCCTAGTTCCACCCATACCATCCCTAAGCTGCTGACAACCACTGTTTTTGTCTCTTAGAATGCTGACTTCAAGAATTTTATATAAATAGGGTTATACAGTTTGTGCCTTTTGTGATTGACCTTTTTCACTCAACATGATGCTCTTGAAACCCATCCAAGGTGTTGAGTGTATCAACAGTTCATTCCTTTATATTGCTGAGTACTATTCCATGATATGGACAAACTATATATACATATTTTTTTAACATTTTTTAAAATTAAAATTTAATTAAGTTAAATCTGACAGCTCAGAGCCTGTGTCTCCCTCTCTCTCTGCCCCTCCCCTGTTCATGCTCTGTTTCTGTCTCAATAATAAATAAAAACATTAAAAAAATCAAACTATAGATTTTTAATCACCTATCTACTGAATGCCACTTTGGTTGTTTCTATTTGGGGCTATTACAAATGAACCTATGAAGAATTATATACAGGTTTTCACGTGGACTTTCCATTTCTCTGGGATAAATGCCCAGCAGTGCAATGTGGGTCATATGATAAATTCACGTTTAGATTTCAAGGAACAGCCAAATGGTGTTTTAGAATAGCTGCTGTACCACTTTACATTGCCACCTCCAGTGTATGAGATCTAGAAGATCCAGTTTCTCCTCATCCTTGCCAGCACTTGATATTGCTATTTTTTAATGGAGCTGTTAAAGAGTGTAGCGTAGGACACATGGGTGACTTAGTTAAGCATTTGACTCTTGATTTCAGCTCAGGTCATGATCTCGTGGTTCATAAGACTGAGCCCCATGTTGGGCTCCAGGTTGACAACTCAGAGCCTACTTGGGATTCTCTTTCTGTCTTGTTCCCCTCCCCCCACCACCCCTGCCAAAAGGAAAAAAAAAGAAGAATGTAGTGTATCTCCTCATGGTCTTAGTTTACATTTCCCTAATGGCAAGTGATGTTGAAAATCTTTTGCATGTGCTATTTGCCATCTATATTCCTTCGGTGAACTGCTCAATTCTCTGGTCCATTTCCTAACTGGATTGTTTGGGTTTTACTGTTCAGTTTTGGGAGTTCTTCATACATTCTCAGATATGTGGCTTACAAATAATTTGTCCTATAAGTTTTTTCATCCTTGTCTTTGTGATGGAAGTTTTTAATTTTAAGGAAGTCCAGTTTTCTGGGTTTTTTCTTTACCAAGCCCAAGGAACCAAAGATTTCTCCCAAGTTATCGTCCAGAAGTTTTATGTCTAAATCTTCAACCTATTTTGAGTTGGTTTTTATGTAAGATGTGAGGTTCAGGCTGAGGCTCATGTTTTTGCTTATGGATATCAAATTGTTCTAACGCTGCTTCTTGGAAAGATTGTCTTTTCTCTATTTAACTCCTTTTGCAGGTGTCAAAAATCAGTTGGCCATACTTGTGTGGGCTATTTCTGGGTTCCCTATTTTGTTCTATTGATTTAGGTATCTAGCCCTTCACCAATGTCACACAGTCTTAATTACTGTAATTACATGTCTTATAGTAATTGCTATTATTTTAAAAATTGCTCTTAGCCATTCTAGTTCCTTTGCCTTTCCATATAAATTTTAGAATAATTTTGTTTAGCAACCATTTAGCAATTGTGTTGAACTTGCACACTGACTTGAAGTGAACAGAAATCTGCTGAGTCTTCTGCAAGAACAAATTCTGTTTCTCTAGATCTTTGCTTTCTCTCATCAGTTTTATAGTTTTGAACATACAAACCCTGTACATCAAAATATTCCATTTTTAAGTGACTGAACAGGGCACTGTTTTAATTTTTATTCCTATGTGTTCACTGCTAATAAACAGAAATAAATTGATTTTGATCATATATCCTAGAACCTTGCTGAGCTTATTTCTTGTTCCAGGATTTTTTTCTTATAGACTCCTTGTGATTTTCTATGCAATTATCTCCTCTACAAATATCTTTTATGCCTTTTATTTTCTTGCCTTATTAAACTAGCTATAACTCCCAACACTGTGGTGAACAGTGGAGACCGGTAACATTCATGCCTTGTTCATGATCACAGGCAGAAAAGTCTTACCTTTGAATACGATGTTAGATTTTTTAATATATTTTTTTAGTCATGTTGAGGAAGTTATCCTGCATTCCTATTTATCTGGAACATGAATAGGTATTGAAACTTGTGAAATGCTTTACTGTATCAACTGATACCATGTGATTTTACTTCTTCAGCCTGTTAATATGGTAGGTTGCACTGACTGATTTTTGAATACTGAACAAGCCTTGTATCCCTGGAGTAATTGCCAGTTATTCATGATGTATATAATTAATTATATTTGCTAATATTTTATTAACATCTTTTGCACCTTTTGCAACCATATTCATGAGGAACTTCAGCCTGTAGTTTTCCATTTTTCTACTATCTTTGCCTGATTTTAGCATCAGGATAAGTAATAAATGAGTGAAAAACGAAGTGTTCTCTTGCATTTCCTAGGAGAGGTTGAATAGAATTTTTTTTTTTTTTAATTAGAGAAAGCACATGTACTCACGTGTGCATGCAAATGGAGGAAGGGCAGAGGGAGAGAACTTAAAGCAGGCTCCATGCTGAGTGCAGAGCCGAATGTGGGGCTCCTATCCCAC
The DNA here is from genome assembly GCA_028646485.1 of Cryptoprocta ferox. Classification (NCBI taxonomy): domain Eukaryota; kingdom Metazoa; phylum Chordata; class Mammalia; order Carnivora; family Eupleridae; genus Cryptoprocta; species Cryptoprocta ferox. The sequence continues at coordinate 23,108,446 of CM053563.1, forward strand.
AACCCTGGGATCATGACCTGAACCAAAATCAAGAGTTGGACACTAAACCAACTGAGCCACCCAGGCGCCCCTGATGTTAGTTTAAAAAAAAATTTTTTTTAATGTTTTATTTTTGAGAGAGAGACAGACAGACAGACAGACAGAAAGTGAGAGGGGGAAGGGCAGGAGAGAGGGAGACAGAATCTGAAGCAGGCTCCAGGCTCTGAGCTGACAGCACAGAGAATGCTGAGATCATGACCTGAGCCACAGTCAGATGCTTAACCGATGAGCCACCTAGGCGCCTCAATTCTTTTTAAAACATTTTGCAGACTTTTCCAGTGAAACGATCTGGGCCTGGAGAGTTCTTCTACAAGAATTTTCAAGCCATTAATTTAATTTCCTTAAGAGCTGTTATGTCTATACAAATTATCCACTTCATGTTGGGTACATTATGGTAGTTTGTACTTTTTGAGGAATTAACCAATTTCATCTAAGTTGTCAAGTTTATATGCATAAAGTTGTTTACTGGTTTTCTCTATCTTTTTGATGTCTGCACGGTCTACAGTTGATACCCTGTTTCATTTCTGGTATTATTAATTTATATCTTCTTTCTTCAGGTTGCTAAGAGATTAGTTTTATTGATTTTTTTTCAAAGAACAAGCTTGTTATCTCATGGATTTTTCTCTATCGTCTGTGTTTTCAAGTTTGTGGACTTCTGCTATGTCTCCTGTTGTTTGCTTTACACTTATTTTGCTCTTCTTTGCGTAGTTTCCAGAGGCGGAAGCCTACCAATTAAGACTTTATTCTTTTCTAAAGTAATGTTATAAATTTCTCTTTCAGGGGGTACCTAGGTGGATAGGTTGGTTAAGTGTCCAACTTCGGCTCAGGTAATGATCTCATAGGTGATGGGTTCAAGCCTCACATCTGAATCTGAACTCAGTGTGGAGTCTGCTTAGGATTCTCTCTCTCTGCCTCTTCCCTGCTGGCACTTTCTAATAAACTTAAAGAAAAAAAAAAGGTTCTCTTTCAGCTCTACTTTAAGCTACATTCCACAAATGATGTGTTGTTTTTCATTTTTATTTAGTTTTTATTTTTATTTTTAAAATTTCCCTTGAAAATTATTCAATATCCAGAAAAGTGTTTAGTTTCCAAATATTTGAAGACTTTCTGGTTATCTTTGCTATTGATTTCTATCTAGATTGATTCCTTTGTAATTATAGAACACACTTCAAGTTTTTAAAAAACGTTTATTTTTGAGAGAGAGAGAGAGTGAGTGTGAGTGTGCACGTGTGAAAGTGGGGTAGGGGCAGAGTGAGAGGGGACAGAGGATCTGAAGTGAGCTCTGTGCTGACAGCAGGGAGCCTGACACAGGGCTCAAACCCACAAATCGCAAAATTATGACCTGAGCTGAAGTCGGACACTTAACCTACTAAGCCACCCAGGTGCCCCTGACTTCAACTCTTTTAAATTTGTTGAGATTTGTTTTATGGCCCAGGATACGGTCTATTTTGATAGATGTTCTGTGGGCACTTGAACATGTATTCTGCTGCTGCTGCTGGGCAGAGTGTTAAAAAAAAAAACATCTATTTGAGCCTAGTTGGTTGATGATGTTGTTGAGTTTTTCTATATTCTTGCTGATCGCCTGATGGTTCTATCAATTGTTGAGAGAGAATGCTGACATTTCCAATTGTAACTGTGTCCATTTCTTCTGTCAGTTCTCCCAGGTTTTGCTTCATATATATTGCAGCTCTACTGTTAGGAATATATACATTTAAGGACTCTTATGTCTTCTTGGTGAATGGATCCTCTTACCTTTATGTAAATATTCCTCTCTGATCTGAAGGCTTTGTCTGACAGTAATACTGCCACTTCAGCTTTGTTCTGATTAATAATCACACAGTATGTTTTATCCTCCTTTTTAATTTACCTATAGCCTTATATATGAAACAACTTTAATGAAGACACCACATAGCTTGGTTATACTTTTTAAAAATCCATTCTGACAATCTGTCTTTAAATTGGTGTGTTTACACTATTCACATTTTTTTGTTGTTGTTGACGAGATGTTTGGGACTTTACCATTTTTTTTAAGTTTGTTTATTCGGAGAGAGAGAGAAAGACAGAAACAGAGACAGAGAGACAGTCAGAAAGAGAATTCTGAGCAGGCTCCGCACTGTCAGTACAGAGCTAGATGTAGGACTCACAGTCTTATAAACAGTGAGATCATAACCTGAGCCAAAACCAAAAGTGGTATGCTCAACTATTTACTTTTAATGAAATTGTTGTTTGGATTTAAGTCCACCATCTACTTGTTTTCTCTTTGTTCTCTATTTTTAATTCCTCCCCCTCCCCCCCGCCAAATCTGGCCTTCTTTTGCATTATACAAACATTTTTAGTATTGTAATTTATTGATGGAAAATTTTTATGTTTATTTATTTTGAGAGAGAGACAGCATGTGTGAGTAGGGGAGGGCCAGAGAGAGGGGGGAGAGAAAGAATCCCACCCAGGCTCCTTGCTGTCAGCACAGAGCCAAATGTGGGGCTCGATCTCACAAACTGAGATCATGATCTGAGCCAAAATCAAGAATCAGATGCTTAATGACTGAGCCACCTAGGCACCCCTATATATTGAAAATTTTTACTGTTATCTTTTTTGGTAGTTTTTAAAGTAGTTATGCTATCAATTATAACATAATCGATCCACTTCAAAGTCATCATTTCAAGAATGTATAAACCTTACTATCTACACTATTCATGTTTTTTATTTTTTATATCTTACGATGTGTTGACATCTTAGGAGGACTTTCAGACCTGAATACAGACTTAATCTCCCGGGGCTAGCTAATCTCTAGCAGCGGTGGACTGCTTGCTTGGAGCATGCCTTTCCTCTGCAGACTGCCTGATCCAGTGTTGTGCCCCCACACCCATCTCCTTATCTAACTCACATTCTAAGACAATACTTCCCCTACCTTGTATCAAGCCTGGGCCAGGAACCAGACAACTAAGAGCAGTCCCTAGGTCTGAAAGCCCACTGAAATTATCCAAACTAGCCAATCTTAAACTGTTTATCCTGTCCTGCCTTGCTTCCTTTACCCCTTGCTCCTGTTTCTGTCTCCTGACCAAAACCTGATGCTTTACCTGTAGCCCAGCGTGGTGGAGTATGCCCCCTTCTTTTGGGAAATGTAAATAATCAAAATCTTCTTTCAGTTGCATTAACTTCTCTGGGTCATCGGTCAGTCACTTCTCTAACTTAAAATCCTGCAGGTACAAATTTTAGAATACCACCATCATCCTTTACCCTTGGTCTCTATTCTCTTTGCCTTCCCTTGTATGTATGTTATAGCTACCTCACAAATTATATGGATATACATTTGAAATCCCATCAGACAATACTATAAATTGTTTTCAACCCTTAACTCATTTTAAAAAACTCAAGAGGAGAAAGTAATCTATTACATTTACCCAGATAGTTCTCATTTCTCTCCGAAGAATTTCCTTTGCCAATTATTTTGGAGAAGGCTACTGGCTCTGGCAATGATTTCACAACTTTAGTTTTTCTTCAACCCCAAATTTATATTATGCTTTATTTCACTTTCATTCTCGAAGGACAACTTCACTGGATAGGGAATTTTTGGCTCTTTTTTTCCACCACTTGTAAAATACTATGCCACTTCTCTGGCCTCTGTGGTTTCTGATGAGAAACCTGTACTCATTCTGATTGCTGCTACCCTACATGTGTTTTTCTCTAGATGCTTTCATAATTTTTGTCTTCAGTTTCAGTACTGTAGTTATGATGTCTAGGTGTGGAATTCTTTGGGCTTATTCTGTTAGTGTTCACTGAGCTTCCTAAATTTTATGTTTAAAATAAAATTTTGGAAGTCTTCAGCCATTGTTTCTCCAAATTTTTTTTAGTGCCACGCTCTTTTGTCTCCTCTCATTCAAATTAGAGAACGTGTGTCTTCTATCTTGAAGTTCACGGACTCTTCTGTCATCTGCATTTTAAAATCAAGCCTATCCAGTGAAATTTTATTTAGGTTACTGTATTTTTCAGTGCTAACCCTTTCAATTTGGTTCCTCTATTTGTATATTCTATTTCTCTGCTGAATCTATTTTTAAATTACTTTTAAGAAAATTTGTGCTTGTTGGAGCATTTTTATAATAGATGTTTTAAAGTGTTTGTTAAATAATTCTAACATCTTTGCCACCTTGGTATTGGTGTCTGTGGTCTTTTCTCATGAGAGCTGATATTTTCTTTTCTCATGACAGATGATATTTTCCTTGTTCTTCACATACCAAGTAATTTTGTACTACAGCCATTTTGAATAATATGAGATTTTGAGTCTTATTTAAATCCTATGATGAATGTTAATACTTCTGTTCTAGCAGACAACTGACCTAGTTAGATTTATGATTGCAGTATTAATTCAATTTGTAAAATCTCTGTCCCACTTGCATGCTACTGGAGGCCAATATGGGGCCTAGATGGTGGTTTTTCTGTTAGTTCAGCTCTCAAAAGTCTTTGTTATGCTGATAAAAAGTAGATCCACACGTGCAGTTTAGGGATAAACCCAGGAGGTCATCAACAAATTCTGTTTCTGAACTCCTCCCCCTCTGCTAGCTCCTCCTTCTTTCTAGTGCGTTCTGGTTCCCTGAGGCTCTTTTTTTCAGCCCTCCAGTTAGAAAGCTGGGGCTTTGATTACCCTACTTTGCCCTGCAGTTTTGCAGCTGTGCCTGGGTCATCCGGAGGACACAGAAAGTAATGAGGCTGGTTCCATCCTCCACTGGCCCACACCACCACCAACTGAAGAGGAAAGTTGTCCCTTAGAACTTTGGTTCCTACCAGCTCCCACTGCCACCATCACGGGATTGTTTTGGAAGTTGGTGTGCATTAGAATGAAAAAACATGAGACTGGCTCTCTATTAGGGGCTCCCTCTTCTGCCCCTGGAGTCCAAGCTAGACGGCTTCTCCTACTGCTTTCTCTATGTCCTGGTGCTTATTTCCACTTGCAGATTGAGCTGCACTGAATTCAGGCTGGGGGAAAAAGAGGAAAAAATGGCAAACTCACCACCGATTTTGTGGTGCTCTCAGTTATGGTTTTCTTCCTCAGTCTGCCTATTTTTTACTTTTCAGAGTCCTCATATAGTTGTTCCATGCATTCTGTCCAGGTTTTATAACTAATTCAGTACGAGTAACAGGGTACAGAATGCTTGCTTTATCTTACTCAGAACCAGAACCTCCTTGTTGTCTATTAATATTTAAGTAATGCTGCTTGTCTAGCATTAAGTGAGTGCATGGCTAAATTCACATGAGTCAAATACTGTTGAGAATACTGTGCAGCCACTGGCTGAGAAAAAGTTGATCATACCCACCCAGTGGAATGCCAGCAACTATTAGCCAACCTGAAAAGGAGAGGTTTCTTCTCCAGATAAAAGGCTTCTACAACAAATACCTCTCAAACAAAGGCTAACTCCTGAATTGATCCAAGGTAAAGCCCACCTATCAACAGATCCTGCCAAGACACAAGGCCTCCAACTGGTTTTTCAGATTCCAGATGAAACAAAAAAGCACCCATATCAGGGTAAGATCTCAAATATGGAAGACAGAAACCAATAAAGTAGAACATAAAACAGAGGAAAACTGGAGGAAACTAGATAATGCAAGGTAGGAAAGAAAACTTCTACAAAATTTTAATTAGTGGTTTCAAACAGACATAAAATGATAATGAATTCATTTAATAGGAATCAAGATGCTAAAAAAGGAGATAATCAGAATAAGGGTACTAGTAAATTAAAGATATCATGACCAAAATAAAAGTAAACATAAGAAGTGAAAGACAAAGTGGAAGAAATCTCTCCAAAAATACCGCAAAATCAAGGAAGTGAAAAATATGAGGAAAAAGAGACTTTAAGGGTCCATCCAGGATATCAGAAATCCAAATAACTGACATTCCAAAAAAATCAGAATGGCATTTAATAAAGAAGCAACAGAAATTACTTCCTGGAGCTAAAATACACAAGACCTCATGTATAATTAGTGAAAAGATTACATCAAATCTTGTTTGGGAACTAAAACATGCAGATCCCATCTTGAAAGGGTCCACAGAATATCTAAGCATGATTACTTTTTTTTAACAGTTTATTTATTTATTTAATTCTATAGATTGGGTGTAGAGGGGAGACATTGGGAAAGTGGGGAGACAGAGAATCCCAAGCAGGCTCCATGCTGTCAGCACAAAGCCCAACACAAGGCCTGATTTCATGAACTATGAGATCATGACCTGAACCAAAATCAAGAGTCAGATGCGCAACCAACTGAGCCACCCAGGCTCCCCAAGCACGATTACTTTTTAAAGGCCTACAAGAAAAAAGTCCAGGGGGCAGGATGAGAACAGGGCATGTACAAAAGAATGACAATCGGAATGTCAGAAATTCTCAAGAGAAAATCTGGATTACTGGGGAAAAAAGGACAGCAGCGCATTCAAATTCTAAGGGAAAATGATTTTCAATCTATAGTTCTGTACCATCCACATTAAAGACATTTCTAGACATACTAAAAGCTGAGAAAATTAGTCCCATGAATTGCTTTCTTAAAAAACTATTTGAAGATGAAGGCCACCAGAAATATAGGAGATGACATAATTAGTAAATTCAATCCAAGACTGGCAAAAGAAGTCCAAAAACTATAGCTGTGCAGCAAACAAACTGAGAAACTAGCTGAGTGGAGGAGGGAAGGTGGCTCAAAGGGCATTCTCCCAGAAAAGGAGGCTCAATGAATAGCTGATATAAAGGAAATATTTGTATAATATTAGGGATGTATTTAAATCATATTTCATAACTAGATGAAAACAGGGTAGATAAATTACAGGAAAAATTATAGGCTGTATCAGAAGGAAAACATAACGTAATACAGTACTGGGCTTTACAGTAATATTTACATTATGTCATAATTATATAAACCCTGTTTCTTGCTTTAGCTAAAACAAGAGGACTATTATTGGTGTCTTAGTCAATTCAGGCTACTATAACAAAATGCCAGACTGGGTGGCTTAGAAACAACAGAAATTTATTTCTCACAGTTCTGGAGGCTAGAAGTCTAAGGTGAGAGTGCCACTGTGGTCCCATGAGGGCTCTCTACCAGGGTGCAGACTTCTTGTACTTTAACGTGGTGTAAGATGCAAAGGAGTTCTCTTGGGCCTCGTTTATAAGGGCATTCATGTCATCATGAGGGCTCTGCCTTCACAACCTAATCATCTCCCAAAGGCCCCAACTCCTAACACCATTGTACTGGGCACTGGGATTTCACTACCCAAATTTCGACAGAACACAAATATTCAGATGATAGCAAATGGGAAAATGGGGGTAGTTTTGGCCTCATTTATCTTGAAGTGACTAATGTCTAAAATTAATAAGAAATAGCAGTATTACTTATAATCATTTAGGTAACCATCAAAACAAACAGCTAAAAACAGTAAAAAATAATTGCTTTTAGGAAGTTGGGAAGGGACAGAAGCAAGGGACTGCTCTTTCCTATAAAAACCCTCAGTACTTCTTGATTTTTTGTTTTAATCACATGCATATATTATTTTGGTACACTCCTTACTTCCCAATATCTTTAATTTATTTTTTAAATTTATATCCAAGTTAGTTAGCATATAGTGCAACAATGATTTCAGGAGTAGATTCCTTAATGCTTCTTACCCATTAAGCCCATCCCCCCTCCCACAATCCCTCCAGTAACCCTCTGTTTGTTCTCCATATTTAAGGATCTCTTATGTTTTCGCCCCCTCCCTGTTTTTATTTTTGCTTCCCTTCCCTTATATTCATCTGTTTTGTACCTTAATGTCCTCATATGAGTGAAGTCGTATGATACTTGTCTTTCTCTGATTAATTTCACTTAGCATAATACTCTCTAGTTCCATCCACGTAGTTGCAAATGGCAAGATTTCATTCTTTTTGATTGTTGCTAACTTCCTAATTTTAATAAAAAATTTAAAAGTAGATGTATAACAAGATGTGATGCCATTAGTAAGAGCTTTGGTCCTAATTTTTATTTTTTACATATTTATTTTTGAGAGAGTGAGAGTGTGTGTGACCTGAGGAGGGGCAGATAGAGAGGGGGACCGAAGATCCAAAGTGGGCTCTGCGCTGACAGCAGAGAAGCTGACGTGGGACTCAAACTCAGAACTGCAAGATCATGACCTGAGCCAAAGTCTGACGCTTAACGGACTGAGCCACCCAGGCGCCCCGGTCCTAATTTTTAGCTTGATTCTTTTCTGACATTTAAGATAAAGAATGTTAATAGTTATGAAACATTGTGAGTGATTCATCTTTGAAACAACCATTTTGCATTATTTCTGTTACTTTTCTGGAGAGGTATTATCTGCAAGAAGAGCTGTAACTAATTAATTGTATGATTTAGGATGTTCTCAATCCTATGCAACTAAAAAATTTAAATTAAACTGGATGCTGAGACAGATAGGTAACTGCAAAGACTAGTGATAATCCTGATTTCAAGTTTTTAAAATAGACTTTATTTTTTCAAGCAGTTATAGGTTCACAGCAAAATTGCAAAGGTAGAGATTTCCCATATGTAATTTGTTTAATGATAATAAAAGTCCATGTTTTTATAAACTTAATTTTATACAATTGAACCTACACAAAATTGTGAATCTGATGTATTATTTAGTAACAAATCAATTTACTTTTCGTTGCTTATGCAATCATTTCACAGCAAGTGATAGACTCAGGGATACATCCAGATACTATTTGGATTACTATTTTTCAGAGAAAAAAAAATCAAGTAAAAATTAGATTCTCTGAGACGATCACAGAGGGCCTCAGGAGAGCTCCTGTGGCTCTCAGTGTGTAAGCACCAGGAAGACTGGCAGATAAATGCCCAATACAAGCAGAGCTGTCTGACATTATCCCCCAAATAACTAAAACTACTACTGAAAGATTAACTGCATTGTTTTGAGGGAGAGCTGTACTAATAGGCACAAAACTTCACAAGCGCAAAACTCTTGTGCGTGTGTGTACTCCCAAAAGAAATGAGTAATTATCCCCTGAGATTCAGACTCAATTTTTTCATTAATAATTTACGCTTGTGAATTACTAAGTAGCAACAATTGATTTTTATATTCAAGTTCAGAAGTGAACAATTAAGTATACAAGTATACAGTATTACTACATTCTAGATGTCTGGCCATCAGTTGCAATGATAAGCATCTGTGGACCCAAATACCCATCCTTTGCATTTGGCTGTATTCGGTATCTGAACATTTGAATGTTGATCAAAAACTGTCTCCCCTATTCTGCAGTGTTCATATTCTGTTACTTTACTCAGGCTATTTAGAAAAAAAAAAAGAGGGGGAGTGAGCACATAATACATATAATAATAACTTCCTTTTCATAGAGCAAAATGACTTTGTTATTCTACCTTCTACAAACTCAGCTCTTCTCAACTCTATTGTAACATTTCAAGAATCCATACAGAAGCTCCTGGCAACCTGTGCTATTCAGAACACTGATTTAAAAAACCAGAAAACAAAAAATAGAAAAGATCAAAGTGGCTATTCAAGAGTTTGCAGGTTTGACCTGGGGAAAGGTTTCTCAACACCACAGTTCACCACAGCCATCTCTTATTACAGGCACACATGTGAGGGGCTTTGTCAGCTTGTCTCCCGGGCCACATATGGTTTGGAGCAGCTGATTCAAAGTGTAGAAGGCATAACATAGGGCACTACCTGCAGAGCACGTAACAGCAAATGACAACTGACAGCACGGGTGCAAAAACAAATTTAAGGAAGACATAACGGCTAAAAGCCATAGCAACTCAAGATCAAGCTAGCCTGAGTGCAGCTCTAACACATTCTGGCAGCTGCCAGGAGCATAACTGCACCCTGGCACAACATGACAGAAGATACTCAAGTGAACCATAAATCATGGAGGGAAAAGAAACTATGCAGGCAAAAAAACTCCTAATACATTATAGAGAGATTTCCAGAATGGTTCAGACTAGTAGTGCTCATCTCTAGCTGCACACTTCTAGATTCTAAAGATTTCTTATATTTAGGAGACTCTTGAATAAACCATGTTGTATATTATCTCTAAGAGAAACGAAAGGAGTAATACAATTTTTAGACATTGACACTTGAGTCCTACAGACTATGTATAAGTTAGATGCACCTTATAAGCCTTAGAAAAAACAAGTTTTTTAAAAAGCATTTTAAATGTATATTTATTTTTGAGAGAGAGACAGAGACAGAGCCTGAGTGGGGGAGGGGCAGAGAAAGAGGCAGACACAGAATCTGAGGCAGGTTCCAGGCTGTCAGCAGAGCCTGACATGGAGCCCAAACCCACAGACCATGAGATCATGACCTGAGCCGAAGTTGGACGCTTAACCAACTGAGCGACCCAGGCGCCCTGAAAAAACAAGTTTTTTAACATCATTAATCTACAAATCTGTAACAAGTCCACTTTAGGTCTCTAACTGGCTATCTGTATTAACAATATTGCTATACAATTATTAATAATATTAGCCATTTTTCCAATGCACTTCCAACATTTGCTTTCTGTTCCATCTTTCTCTTCAATCTCATACCAAGTTCTTTCCCAAGAGGGTGCCTTATCGGCTCCACAGGGAAGGACCTCCTGCACGCTCATTCTGAGTATACTTCTGGAAACAGGACCAGAGGCCACACTCAGTATCTACCCTAGACTTCATTCCCATTATACCTGTAAATCTCTGAAATTCTACAGCTTCCAAAACTTTCAGCTCTCCTGATGAATGTATTCTTACTCTTACCCAAATCTTGTTTCTGTGACTCTTCTCACTCTCAGTAAAAGAAATTATTTCACCAGAGCTCAAAGGCTATTTGTGAGGCCCTTCAACTGCTTCTCCTTTTTCATCTAAAAAATTCCATCTTTCATGAATTCGCTCTCCTTCCTTCTGTTTCAAAACTATGCCCCTTTCCCAGGTCTTGATTCATCACTCCCTTTTTACTCATCCCTGCCCACCTATGATACAAACCTGTGTGGGTTTCCCTGACCTGACAGAACACTTCCTGCAGCCCCACTGCCTATGCTTGGGACTGCTCCATCTCTGTCTTCATCTTCACACTTTTTGAAAAAGTAGCCTCAACTCCATTTTACTGCCAACACCTTGAAATCTGGATTCTGCCCCCCATTCAAACTGAAATCACTTTCTCAAATGCCAACGATGACAATGTCAAATATAAAGGGCCCTTCTCTGCAATCTCCTACTAGGAATCTCCATAGTACCATACCATTGACCAGCTTCTCCTTGACAAGTTATTTCCTCTCCAAGCTTCGTAGATACCACTAGCTGTCTACTTCTTATCTTTCACTACTTCCCCAAATCCTTTGTTGCTATTTCCTACTGCACCTTAAATGTATGCCTTCCCAAAGGTTCCATCCTGGTACTCTCCCTCAATTATACTCACACACTCTTCAGGTTCCAACCGTTAACTTTTACATCTATGGTGATAACTCCAAATTTCCATCTCTAGCCCTTAATACTGTAACGCTACAGACTATCCATCCCCTCCTGGGCACTTCTACTTGACCATCCCAAAAGTGCCTCAAACTTAATGAATCAGAGCCCACACAGCTCTCCTCCACTTGTTTTTGGTCCAAGTTCCCTTGACATTGAAACACAGTTGCCTAGACTCAAAACGTTCTTTCCTTCTCATCACAGGAGTTTGACAAATCTGGTCTCATAGGAGTATTACTGCAACCAACTCTAAACCCTTCGTTCTGTTGCCAGTCTTACTTATCACACTATGCCCCCTAGGACACCCTCTATCACACAACACCCCAGTGATGTGTGAAAGCACACCGGTTTTACTTCCTTACTCAAAAACTTTCTAAAGGTTCTCACTGTGTACAATTAATCATTCGAGATCCTCATAACCATATTCAAAGTCCTGTGAAGCTTGGATTTTGGTACATTTTTTTATTTTCGCAGCCTAAATTAACCTTCTTTCCTTACATTCATCCAAAAATCACCTTCCGGGAATGGTATGGGGGAGATGTTAATGTTCCCTACATACAACAGTTATCTCATTATTTAAACTACAACATTTATCACAATTCTACTAGACAGCAGGGGGACTGGCCTTGGTTATTCTCAACCGGGGATGATTTTGTTCTTCCTGGGGGCACTGGCAATGTCAGGAGACATTCTGGTTTTTACAACTGACGGGGTGCTCCTGGCATCTTGGGGGTAGAGGTCAGGGACACTGCTAAACAACCTACAATGCACAGTACAACCTCCACAACAAAATCTTCTGACCAAAATGTCAATAGTGCCACTGTTGAGACACCCTAAACTAATCAGTAAATGTCAAAACAAATATACTTGCAAACAAATTAGGAAGTTTGAGAACATAGGCTGACATCCAGCCTAGTATCAACGATGTGGGTAACACTGTAAAAGAGAAAAGCGGCCAAAATGACCAAAAGCGGGGTGGGGTCCCATTTTAATAGTTTGCGTAACGTTAAGAAAAGTTTTAAATACTTTTTAAAAAATGTTTATTTACTTATTTTGAGAGAAAGAGAGCCAACCAGCATGGGGAGAGGCAGAGAGAAAATCCCAAGCAGGCTCTCAGCCGTTGGTGCACAGCCAGATGTGGTGCTCAATCTCATGAACGGTAAGATCATGAACTGAGCAGAAATCAAGAGTCAGATGCTTAACTGACTGAGCCACCCAAGCTCAGTTTTAAATACTTCTAAATAAGGTGAAAGGATGGCCTTTTAATCATAATGAAGCACTCTCTTTAGGCCTCCCAAAGAGTATTTAAGTCTCTGGGAAATTTACCTTTGTCTGACACACTATTCATTATTCATTAGAGCTTGAGTCGTGATGTTATATGTTAAAATGTAGGGTTTTTTTTGTCCAGCAGAGATGCCAATTACCTCCATTTCATAGAAAACTTACATGATTATACCACTCTGAAACATATAAGCCAAGCTGTAGCTAATCAAGCAATTTTACTCCACCATTGTTTTTTTATTTTTTTAACTTATTTTTTAAATTTACATCCAAGCTAATTAGCATATACTGCAACAATGATTTCAGGAGTAGATTCCTTAATGCCCCTTACCCATTTAGCCCATCCCCCATCCCACAATCCCTCCAGTACCCTGTTTGTTCTCCATATTTAAGAGTCTCTTATGATTTGTCCCCTTCCCTGATTTTATATTATTTTTGCTCTCCTTCCCTTACGTTCATCTATTTTCTATCTTAAAGTCCTCATATGAGTGAAGTCTTATGATATTTGTCTTTAATTTTGCTTAGCATAATACTCTCTAGTTCCATTCACGTAGTTGCAAATGGCAAGATTTCATTCTTTTTGATTGCTGAGCAATACTCCATTGTATATATATACTACATCTTCTTTATCCATTCATCCATCAATGGTATTTGGGCTCTTTCCATACTTTGGCTATTGTTTATAGTACTGCTATAAACATTGGGGTGCATGTGCCCCTTCGAAACAGCACATCTGTATCCCCTGGATAAACACCTAGTCGTGCAATTGCTGGGTCGTAGAGTGATTCTATTTTTAATTTTTCAAAGAACCTCCATACTGTTTTCCAGAGAGGCTGCACCAGTTTGCATTCCCACCAGCAGTGCAAAAGAGATCCTTTTTCTCTGCATCCTCGCCAACATCTGTTGTTGCCTGAGTTGTTAATGTTAGCCATTTTGACTGGTGTGAGGTGGTACCTCATTGTGGTTTTGATTTGTATTTCCCTGATGATGAATGATGTTGAGCATTTTTTATGTGTTGGCTGCTCACCTGGATGTCTTTGGAGAAATGTCTATTCATGTTTTTTGCCCATTTTTTCACTGGATTATTTGTTTTTTGGGTGTTGAGTTTGATAAATTCCTTAAAGATTTTGGATACTAACCCTTTATCTGATATGTCGTCTGCAAATATCTTCTCCCATTCTGTCGGTTCCCTTTTAGTTTTACTGATGGTTTCCTTCACTGTGCAGAAGCTTTTTATTTTGATAAGGTCCCAATAGTTCACTTTTGCTTTTGTTTCCCTTGCTTCCGGAGACATGTTGAGTAAGAAGCTGCTGCGGCCAAGGTCAAAGAGGTTTTTGCCTTTCTCATCGAGGATTTTGATGGCTTCCTGTCTTACATTTAGGTCTTTCTTCCATTTTGAGTTTTTATTTGTGTATGGTTTAAGAAAGTGGTCCAGGTTCATTTTCTGCATGTCACTCTCCAGTAGTTCCAGGACCACTTGCTGAAGAGACAGTCTTTATTCCATTGGATATTCTTTCCTGCTTTGTCAAAGATTAGTTGGCCATACGTTTGTGGGTCCATTTCTGGGTTCTCTATTCTGTTCCATTGATCCGAGTTTCTGTTTTTGTGCCAGTACCATACTGTCTTGATGATTACAGCTTTGTAATATAGCTTGAACTCCGGGATTGTGATGCCTCCTGCTTTGGTTTTCTTTTTCAAGATTGCTTTGGCTATTTGGGGTCTTTTCTGGTTCCATACAAATTTTAGGATTGTTTGTTCAATCCCATTCTGTTTTTAGTGTAGATAAATACTCAGATCCTCAAATGCTTTCTAAATCAGTTTTACATTCCTGCTGGTTCCTTCATTCATGAGTTACCTGTCTGAATGTCACATTTGTAGTTTTTTTTTTTTTTTTAATTTACACTTTGGCAGCTTATAGGAGCCATGGAGATGTCCAAGTGGACTCACCTGCTTGGAACTATTAAAATGAGTGGCCCAAGAGAGGACCACATAGGCTGTGTAAACCCAACCATGTCTCATTTTGGGTCAGCATGAATCCCAAGCAGGAATAGAATTTTACTAGTCCTATTTCTTTGTTCTTTATTCTTCTGATTTTCTTTTTGCTTTACAGTTCTTGGCCACATGTCCCTTTTTATACCTGTACCACTGGGGACACACTATGAGGTCAGTTTCAACTATACCCTTAGTATACATGTTCCTAGACTACAGAAATCTAGTTTTACAGTCTGACCATGTAGTGATTTGTCAGTAGATAATAGATCTATTTGCTGTTGGAGGAGTGACTAGAAAAAAATCCGGTTTTAGTCTTCTCTGTTTTTCTGTTTGTGTAAGAACACATCTCTGCACCACTGAAAGAACAGTCTTTTTGAAATGTGGATGAGTTTTGTGTTTTTGGATTACTTTTGACCTGTAGCTAAGACTGTGGAACCAGAACTGAAAGCTCTCTGAATGAATAAAGCCTTTATTTCTTATGGTGTGAGTGTTCCTACCTCCAGGGGTAGATAATTAGATTTTAAGTTTCTCAATTTTTTTAAAGTTTATTTATCTTGAGAGAGAGAAAGAATGTGCATGCGCAAGAGGAGGGGAGGGGCAGAGAGAGAGAGGGAGACAGTCCAAACAGGCTCTGCACTGATGCAGGGCTCAAACTCATGAACCGTGAGATCATGACCTGAGCCCAGATCAAGAGTTGGGAGCTTAACCAACCCACCCAGGCGCCCCTAGATGAAAAATACTCTTAAAGAACCTCTGTTCTAATTGGTTTATAGAGAATAACAACCTTTTACATAAACCTGCAATCCTAGAATTCCAAGAAGATAAAGAAACTAAACATCTAATACTTATGTTAGCCTTTTGAGGACCCAAAGAAAAAAATCTCAAAAACTCATAGAAACTGATACTTCAAAAGCATTTTCGTTTAAGAATCCTAATTCATATAATAAAAATAATCCTTAGGTCAGTTTGATTTGATAATTTTAATGCTAATTTAAAAACAGGTGTCCATTTCCTGATTTCATCAGTGTAGTATACAATGCATGCATATATATTTTTTTTAATAAGATTTTTTTTTCTATGAAGAGACACATCTGAGCTTCCTAAACTTTGATGATTTGCAGGTCAGATAAGCTAATATTACTCATGATAAGTCATTTATGATTATGAAAATACAAGCTTACATATTCAACTTGCAATATCAGAAATTATATGCTGTTCAGTTGTCAGATTAGACATAATTTATAATACCCTTAGTTAACTTTAAGACCTTGATTGAACTAATAATAAATGGTTAACTAAGGGATACTCTTTAGATATATCATTAATTTCCAAATGACTCAGACACCAAGTGCAGTTTAAACACATACACATATAAGCTTTCTAATATAACCATGATGTCATTACGGCACTCAACAAAATGAACAGAAATTCCTTAGTATCACTAATTCTCAATCTATGTTTAATGCCCTTTTCCAGTTGTTCTAATTATTCTGATTTTTTCACCATGATTATAAATTTTTTTACCTTGTCTAGTATGCCACATGTATGAATTAATTATACAATATATACTCTTATGTAAGTCTTCTTTCACTCAATATAACTTTGAGATTTGTCCATGTTAGTACATGTATCAATTATGTGTTCTTTTCTATTGCTGTGTAGTATACCACTCCGGAAGCATTTTACTCCTAAACTATCTCTGCGGTTTCCCATAGATCCCTGGGCAATCAGTCACAAAGATTTTTCTTTTACCTTCTAACAAGAATGATGCTAAAATTAGCTCAGTTCTTTGGGAGTACTCTGTAATTCTTAAGGAGTTTAACACCATTAAGTTGTGTCAAATCATGAT
The DNA here is from genome assembly GCA_028646485.1 of Cryptoprocta ferox. Taxonomy (NCBI): domain Eukaryota; kingdom Metazoa; phylum Chordata; class Mammalia; order Carnivora; family Eupleridae; genus Cryptoprocta; species Cryptoprocta ferox. The sequence continues at coordinate 23,125,058 of CM053563.1, forward strand.
CTCAAGGTTTGTGAGATGTAGGCCTGCATCAGGCTCTGTGCTGACAAGACAATGCAGAGCCTGCTTGGGATTCTCTTTCCCTCTCTGCCCAATCCCCACTCAGGCTTTCTCTCATCTCTCATTCTCTCAAAATAAATAAACTTAAAAAAAAAAAGAGTAAACCTTGGAAGTTATTTATGATTAGAAGGGACATGATTAACAAAAATTACAGAAACTCAGGAAATAAGGTAAAAGAATGGCTGCGTGTTTTTTCATTGTCATACCAAAGAATTGTCTAGGAGACCTAATCAGGCATTATTTCACATCTAGGGCAGCATAGAACTTCTAGACAACATGACAGAAATGTTTTGTAACTGCACTGTCTATGCTGGTAGACACTAGATATATGTGATCATCAAGGACCTGAAATGCAACTGAAGAAGTAAATATTTAATTTCACTGAACTTCGACTAATTTAAACAGCCACATGTGGTAGTGGCTACATACTGCACAGTGTAAATCCAGCTTCCAAACTATTTTTGTACAGCCTGTAGGGTAAGAATTGTTTTTATCTTCAAAAAGGTTGTAAAAGAAACCAAAAACAAAAACAAAGAATGTAAGACACATACCCTGTAGAGTCCACAAGGTCTAAAATATTTACTATGTATCTCCTTATTCATCAACTAAAGTAAACTACTAATTCCCTCAGCACTAAGACTGAACAAAATACCTTCTCTAAGTTGAAAGGAACCTCTTAAAATAATAAACAAAAATAATTCCATTTCTTTAAACAAAGAAGTTTCCTATGTTGTTTCCATATGACATAACTTGTTTTTTTAAAAACAGTTCTTTAATTAATTACTGTAAGGATTCCCCTCCCCCATAATTTTGTTTTTCAAATGCAAGACTGCATATTTTATACAATTATACATTAATTTAGTAAAAAGCCAAAACAGAACAAGATGTTGTCCTTGATTTAATTAAACCCTACAATACTAGCTGGTAAACAGACAGGGAAGAGGAAAGTATGGTCATGAGCAATCACTTTGACCCCAGTATAACCAGTGTGAGTATCCCTTATTTCAACATTCTGGTATAACCCCAAAATATTAACCATAAAAAGAAACTGAACAAACCACCATTTCTTAAGATGATTTTCACAACCATAGTGAAAAACACCATTAAAAAAATCATTCTAGGAAATGCAAAGAGGCCACCAACCTCTCCTTTCTGGTAAAATCAAAACAAAAACTCCAAGTCACTACCCAGTATTACATCTACAAATTATTTCCTCCATGAACAAATCTACTGTTCAAGAATTCATTCATGAAAGCAGGTACTAATCTCTCTCAACAGAAAAGGAAATGAAACCATACAGTGTTTATTTTAACCCTATGAAGTCAATGTACTAATAGGCCACTTCTATTGGATTCCATTTTCTTTATCCTTTTTCCTCTCTTACACTACAAATATGTTAAGTAAAAACTCAAAAGTTGGATAAAGGATAATCACCAAATCTTCATATGACTCTTTCTCCCTCTCTTTTTCTCTCCCTCACAAATTAAAATGGATCAGATGTTAGTCTGCCTCAGCACAGTTTCTTGGGTGTACTGTAATTTCAATGTGTAGGATTTATCAGTCCTCCAAATTATTCTTCCCATAAATCCACCAGATTAGTGTTCTGGCTATGGCTTACAGTGGCTACTCACTGCTATGAGGTAATGCCTGAAATACCACCAACTGAGGGACAGTTGTCCTTAGCAAATTTAGCACCCTAAATGTTCATGGAGAAACTGTGTAAGTAGCCATGCCATTTGTCTCCATTACTCCTCTTTTGTTTGTTAACCTCCACGACATGCTTCTGAATCAACCAATTAACTTTAGCACCCAAATCCCTGCTATGCATCTTGCTGACCACAGCACTGTATCATCTCCCGATGCTTCACATTTCATCCCCTCTATCTTCTCACTTCAAGTGGAAGGGAATACTTCCACTTCATATACAGACCACTGAGGCACTGTTTCTTGGTTTCTCAGAATTCCTCCATATCCAAGATCCTGATCTCTGCAATTCCTCCCCAATGACAACTTCTACAATTCTCCAATACGCCCTGAACTTGCCCTATTTACATGATTCCATTGAATCTTAGGAGAGGACAGGGCCTAAGGTTTTATACCTTCCATTCTTTGCACAGTTCATTATGCCCCTTCTGCCTTTATCTGCCAGAACCTCTGGCTGGCAGTTCACTAAAAGTAGAAGGTGAGTCTTGCATTGTTTGGATTGTCCTAGCCCAAATAATGCTGACCATTCAGAAACATTTCCTGGGGCCCATCCTGCCTTATTCAATTATACCTTAGATTCCTTTAGTGCTTGGTGTGTTGACTTCACCAACACCCAGAGCTGGGAAATCATCACCTACTGGAGAATTTCTGGACCAAGTGATGCTATAAATTTAGGCCATCTCACTTCCCCTGGCCCTTACTTCAGTTCCAATCCTTTTTTGTTCCTTCCCAATGCACTTCCAAAAGTTCCTGTGTCTACCCTAACATACACCACTGTCTTCAAGCTCTCACCCTCCTTCTCTAGGCAGGAATTGGTACCCTACTCTACTGAGACAATTATTATAGGCCATTAAGGTGTTCAACTGCCCTCTTCACCAAATGTGGGGGGAGTAGGGAGAGCATATCTTCACTCATCCTGTCTTCTGTATCTAAAGAGTTCCTAAAAAGCTGAATTTGGTCCACTGACATGTTTTGTTTAGCATGCATAGTTTTTTTTTTTTTTAGAATATATACTTTTAGCTTTTTGTTTTTAGAACATATACTTTTAAAAGAATATACTAATGCAAAATTTTTATCAATATATTAATTCACAGCATGCATGGTTTTTAAAACATAAATTAGTTGCCTTGTAAAAAACAAAACAGATTTCACATTATAAAACCCAGACCTGTGGCTTTTCTTGAATAATGAGTTCAGACATCGCTGGGCCCATACTATATAAGCAGTTAATACTAAGCATTGGCAGTTACCTTCTCCCATAGGACACAAGCACCTTATTCAGCAGTTCCTCCCTACCAACCAGCCACTTCCATTGTACAGTCTCCCTGCCTGGACTCAGGAAGCACGGAATTTGTGGCTCCTAGAGCTGAAGGAAGAGTTCTAACTTCTCACTTTCAGGGCGGAGATCTCTTCGGCCTCATCCCTCCCCACCATTGCCTAACCCCAAGGATCCCACCAGGCACTGCATCTTTGATCTCTCTGTGAATGAGGCAGCATCTAGTCAGTACTTCCACTTCCTCTCTGAAATTCAGTCCTCAACCTCCTTTGATTCCATTAACTTCTGCCACCACTTACTTCAACCTTGTCCTGTTGGATCCCCATGCACAATGACCTCTACTGGTTTTTGTCTCTCTTAGACAATCGCCTCTCCGATCCTACTGGTAATGTCACATTGCTATAGAAGTCGCTAACCACCCCCAATTTCTGTCCTTGTACCATCACAAACCAGCTGAGGAGAACAAGCCTGGGGGTATAACCCTCTCGGTGAAGACATTTTTTAGAAATGTAAATCTGATGACATCACTCATGTTCTCACAACCCTTCCATGACTCTCTACTACCTGCCTGCTTGGTAAAATCCACGTTCTTCAGCAGTTCCCCAAGTGCCTGCGACTTGGCCCCTTTCCACCTCTGCCCATCTCCCTCCAACTGCCTCTTACAGTTGGGAAAATCGGTGGTAAACTGGCACGATTTCATAACCCTGTGATTTTATACATGTTCTTCCCTCTGGAAAACTCTTGTTCATCCTTTACACTCAATTTAGCAGAGCAATCCTTTCTCTCCTGTATTACTCTTAATAGCTTGCACATACTTCTGTTAACATGTATCATACTGCACTAACCCCTCTCTCAATCCCTACATACACTCAGTTGCCAAATCTCAGGGAAAACTTTGTCACCCACCCATTTCCAGCTTGGAACAAAGTCTCTTCCACAGTTGGGTCTTCCTGCCTCCAAGTAGAGTTTCGGACAAGTCCTTTCGAAAATCCTCAGACTCTTTACTGAGTAAGGTCCAATGCCTTAACCTGGCATTTGGGTCCCTTGAGGCTCTGACACTTCCTACCAAGATACTCCACATGTTTTGGGACTTCTAGCCTTTGCTCACAATTACCTCCATCTGGGAATCTTGATGGCTCCTCAAAGCCTGGTTCAGGTACTGCTTCCGCCAACAAATTTCCCCTCTGACAGAGGATGTGCCTTTTTTTTTTTTTAAACCTCCCAGGACATTATCACTTTCTACCTGGAGCCCCCTCTCTCTGGCCAATAGAACCCTAATGAACTAAGCCTCCATATTCTCCTCTACTCTAGCATGAGCTAAATTTAGTGATTTAACATTTTAAAATATTTATTTTTGAGAGAGAGAGAGAGAGAGAGAGAGAGAGAGAGAGAGAGCGCGCGCACACATGCGTACAGGGGAGAGGCAGAAAGAGAAGGGGAGAGAGAGAATCCCAAGCAGGCTCCAGGCCCAGCATGGAACGAATATGGGGCTCAATCTCACAACCGTGATTTCACGACCTGTCCAGAAACCAAGAGTTGGTTGCTTAACCAACTGAGCCACCCAGGAGCCCCATGATTTAACATTTTAAAAGCAGGAAAACAAAGTAAACTGCCTGAAGAGACCCAGAACAGTTGTCCTCATCTTATCTTAATCAGAGACTCTACTAGCTAGAGTAAATTCTTATTTACTCTTAATCTTCCTGGGGCGCCTGGATGGCTCAACCGGTAGAGCCTCCGACTTTTGATTTCTGCTCAAGTCATGATCCCAGAGTTGTGGGATCAAGTCCCTCGTCAGGCTCTGCACTTAGTGTGGAGCCTGCTTGAGATTCTTTCTCCCTCTGCCCCTTTACCCTGCTCGCACTCTCTAAAAACATAACAGTAATAAAATAAAATAAAATCTTCTCTCCCCCATACCTTGTCCTCTACAACTTAAAATATTGTAGATGTTGAAGTCTGCTTTCCTATCAAGTTAATGGTTTTCTCTTCCTCACAAGAATGTAACTGTGGCATTCAACTCTTACCCGTGAGTCTCAAGGGAAAAGAAAAAGGATTTCTTACAAGTGGGAGGATCGGATTATGAGTAACACGCCTTGCAAACATAAATGGGCGGGTAACACCTACTACCAAGATATTGTAAGACACACCTTTTCCAAATAGCTTGTGCTAAACTGTGTGGCAGGACAGGCAAGAGCACTGGGGTTGGGAGGGTCTGGCAGAACATGCCAGGTTTTTCTGTACAGCAAAAGAAGTACTTTCTACACTTGGGGTGAGTCTTGAGTAAAGCTGAACTGGAAAAAGGTGAAGCACACAGTAAAAGCAGTGAGACTAGTCAGACAACAGTAGTGGTAGCTTAAGGGCTGGTATGGCAGTGAATTGGGAATAGAAGGTGGGACTGGATTAGTAAATGTTCTGTAAATCTCCAGGAGTTTGGAGTGAATGAGACAGGCAACAGAAGGTCCTAGTAGGTCCCAGGGCAGGAAAGTGATTTCCCCTGGAAGGGTCAGTATAATGAAAAGAGGGAGGGTGGGAGGAAGGACTGGAGAGAGGGCAATGAAGGAAGGGAGGGGCACATACCTAGAATGAAGGTCTTAATTGCAGCAAAGGCAATGAAGAGGAATGAGTGGGTATAAAAGATTTTCAGAAGCATTAATAAAACTTAGTTATGCCACACCTTTTAGCCCTGGTGAGTGTTAAGAAATTTGGTAGCTGGGCAGAAAAAAAATGAGGGGGACTGGGAAGAAGTTTAAAAATTAAAAGTCAGGGGAAAAATTAAACACAGGAAAGCAAACTTGGTTCAACATCTACAATCTAGTAAGTTACGTTGTGGAGAAAGATCATACAGTTAAGTGTCCTCTCTTCTCCAAAGATATTAAAACAAAAAACATGTATGGTTTTGTTTTTTTTTTTTAAACCTAAGACAGAGGAGTCACAGCAGATTCAATTCTGAGAGCACTGTGGAATTCCTGAAGTAGGAGGCCAGAAAAAAAGGACTATTTTCTCCCCAGCCTGTCTTGGGAGACAGGTATCAAGAACAAGGGCCCTAAGTCTGAATCCCGGCTCCCCCACTTCGGAAAGACCTGAAGAAACTTGGGATACCTGGGAGAGGGGCATACGCACTTTGTTACGGTTTCCTGGCTCTGGGAGGAAGGGGAGTAGTCGAAGGTGTTGCGTAGGTATAAGCCTGAAGTGCTGATTTTGAGAGAAGGTGAGTCACCACTGAAACAGAGTTTCAGTTTCCCCAGCTGTTAATTTAGAGAGAGGAAGATAATCAAATGTACCTCACTGGATTTTTTAAGGGCTGCGTTAGGTAATCCTTATGAAGTGTTCAGCATAACATCCTACGAGCTATAACCATTAAATAAATGTAATCCTCAATACAAGGAATAATACTTCCTAGCACTATTATTAAACATCCCCATCTCTTCTGCGTAATTTACTATTCTAGTTTTGTCAGATTCTCTAAAGGGGCTGAAATTCCCCCAAAAGTTCAGGACCCCTGGACTGGAGGCCTGGGAAGAGAAAGGTGGCGGAGGTGGCGGACAAGGAGGCTGCGGGCCTAGCCAGCAGGCCCCGCGCGCACCATCTCGGGGGCCGGGGAAAACGAACAACAGGCAACATCCGCGGCGCGCTCTCTCCGGGCCGGCCCCTGCGCTCTGCGCTTCACAACACCACCTACTCCAAACCTCGCGACAGCCCTCCGAGAGAGGTACTTTCGCCCTGGCCACTTTACAGTTGGGGAAACTGAGGCGCTCCGGGACTGAACCGCTAGCCCAAGGTCACATGGCTCGAAAGCGGAGAACGCAGGTCCGAAGATCCTGGAGACTCCGCTCTTAACCACGGCGCTTCGCTGCGTACCCACACGAAGAGCAGGGAGGAAAGGGGTGGAGGCGCCCAGGGAGCCCGGCAGAGACGAGGCCGCGGGGGCCGGGCCGCGAAAGGCGGGCGGGGGCGGCGGCGGGACTCACCTTGGCGCTGTGCACCGCCTCCTGCGCCCCGCGGAGCTGCAGCCAGATGCGCGCGGGCAGCGGTTCCTCGGCCCCGAGCGCGCCGAGCACCGCCAGGCTCACACCGAACAGGCCCTCAATGCGGCCGCGGCTCCGCTCCAGCAGCGCCGCCTTCTCCGCGGGCGCCGTGAATTCGTCCAGCACCGCCCGGGCCGCCATGGCGGGTGCGGCCTCCCGCGGCGGCGCCGGGGGCCGGCGGCGGCGACGCCCCCTCAGCGTGCTGCCGCTACCCCCGAGCCAGTCAGGCGGCGTCGGCCCTCGCGGCCGCCTCGCCCCCGCCCGCGCCCCGCCGCCTGCCTGCAGGCCCAGCTACACCATACCGACACGGCCGCCGCAGCTCGGCTACTGCGGGTAAAGAACCCCTTCGCCGCCGCCGCCGCCGCCGCCGCCGCGGGCCGGGCCGCCGCCGCGCATGCGCCCTACCCACCGCCGTCATTGATGTTCGCCGCCCCCCGGGGAGGGAGGGAGGTAGGGCAGAGGCGACCGAACTCTACGTCACGCGCGGTCGCCATGATTATTGAGGGCAGGGCGACCGCTGTGGAGAGGGGCATGGGCGGCTTTCTTGGTGAGGGCCCAACGCTTTCGGGGACTCGGTGGATGGTGAATCTTTGGTTTTACAGATGGGTAACCTGAGACTCTGGGCTAGTTGTTGGTATTGAATCAGTGTTACAAGGGATTTGGTTTGTCTTTAGACGTCTTGAAGCCCAAACTAAGGCTCTAGCAGTTGAGTTTTCCAGCTTCTCAGTAATTGATAGGCAGATGGTTTTCCTTCCTTCCTTCCTTCCTTCCTTCCTTCCTTCCTTCCTTCCTTCACTTCCTTCATCCCTCTCTCCATCCCTCCCACCCTCCTTTCTTTTTATCTTAATCACTGTATCCATCTTCTCTCTCCCTTTACATTATTCCCTTACCTTTCTTCCCCGTGTCTTGTTCTTTCAGTAAAAATGGTAACAAGAAGAGAAGAAAGTGGGAATAAAAAGTATGGAGAACTGGAGAACAAAGAAATGATTTTAAAAATTCAGGAGAGTGATTTCTTCTGAGAGTGAAGGAGGGGGATGTGTTATAGTAGAGGTACAAAGAGTCTGGGATTAGGAGTTTCATCCATTTTACTGTGGGGACTTGAACAAGCACACCCTAACTCCTCTCCAGCTCTGTTTTCTCATCTCATCATCAGGGGTTGCACTCAGTTATCTTCAAAGGCTTTTCCAGATCTTACATTCTCCAAGTCCATAAAAACAGATTGTATAAGATAAAACGTTGGTTTCCTTTCTCTGGGCTAGATGTCCTGAATATAGTAGGTAGATAAGGGTCATGGGAACATTACTTAACTTCTCTGTGGCTTGATTCCTTATCTGTGAAATGTGGACAATAGTAGTATCTCCTATTGTTTTGAAAATTATGACAGTACCTGGACACAGTAAGTGATCACTAAGTATTAGCTATTACTATTGATGAATTAGCAATACATTTAAGGTTCCATTTTCATGGAAAAGCTTTGTATGGATTATACAGCCATGTTGAACCTGTGGGCCTGGGAGTCCCCTCCATCTTTGTAGATTTCCCCTTGAGGAGAAAGAAGGGGATCTAAAGATGTTACAGTTGGAAATGCCAAAGGTGAACAGCCTTGCTAAGAGGGATTACCCAAGGTAAAACCTCTTAGGGATCCAGGCTGTTGGGGTTTTCCATCTGTCTCAGAAACTTAAGGCAGGTGTAGTTCCCTAGTGCCCCAATGAGAGATGACTCAGCACAGGGAAGAGAACCAGTAGTCTCACAGACCAACAACTTCCTTCTCTCCTGGGCTTTTCCCTCGGTGTCTACACAACCTGCAGCCTTCCTCCGTCAGGTAGGTGACCTGAGATTGGCTGAGGCAGGTCAGGTGGTGACAATGGCCTTGCTGATAGACTACACCCAGAGCCAGAGCCAACACTTGTTATTTCCTTTTTGTTGCACTTACCTTAAATGGAATTGTTATTGTTCAGTGATTGGACAAGGCTTTCCCCAGGGCTGTTCCTGTTTGCTCCCAGTAACTTCCTGGCCAATGATTCTTAATTGCTTAATTATAAGGGGTAAGGAGAGGCTGCCTTGAAAAAGCACACACAAAGCTCCTTCCCCTCCCCCAACAAAAACTCACCCTACACCAACAAAAGTAGTGCATACACACAACCATAAAACAAAGTGAGGCCATTATCCTGTGTTCATAAGTCACTGGATTGGTGTATTACCAGAGATACAGCTGTTGGGCTTTTCCCCCTCTTTAAAAGACTTGCCAGTTCATATCTGGTCAGCATTTCCCTTTAGGGAACTCTCAAGGTTTCCTGAGTGTAGGGAACTAGGAGAGAGGGAGAGAGAGAAATCCCCTTCTTAAGAAACTCCCTTGCTTCCTGCAATTTCTGAACCACAACTTTCCTCAGTTGACCAGCCTTGCCTATCTTGGCTAGTCTGACCAGCCCAGGACAACTGATGCCAAGGATGAGACCTTTATGGAGCCTATCTTCTGAACACTTTACCTATTTTTTTCTAATATTCATAACAATTCATAACAATTCATAACAATGAACCAGTATCAAGGGAATCACTTATTTCCCCTTTGCCTATTTTCATGGAGGCGGGGGGTGGGGGGTGGGGGTGGGGATTCCTACTTTAGCCCCCAGCAGGGCCAAGCATGGAGGAACACATCCAGCTTCCATCTGCCTCTCCCTTACTCTTCCCCAGGGCAGGAGGAGGATTTATCTGACGCCACAGGCCAGTGGCTTTCAGAGAGGGTATGTTATTGTCTGCTGTCTACGTCTGCGTCAGTGACTGGGTGAAGTATTTCCACTTCAGCCACATCCTCCAGTCCAGCTTTGTCAGTAATAAAGATGACATTTTGATCTCTACCTGTCTGACGCCTGCCTTTATTTCTCAGTTCTGAATGCAGGAGGGGCAGAAAGTATTTACTGACCTTCTAAAATGCCACCGGTGGTTGCTATTATTATCACTCCTATTTTAAAGGTGAAGACATAGAAGCATGTAGAGATCTGGGAATGTTTCACAGAGCTGGTAAGTGAAGCAGTGGGGATAGGAATTTGAATCCGGGCAGTCTGACTCTGTGCTGGGGTGCTCATACATGCTATGTCATAACCTTTATCTGCAACCAACCCCTGTTTCTACCCTTGTGCAAAAGTAAACAAGGGGAGATGATACGTTCTCATGACCAACCTCCTGATGCTTGGGTTCTACTTGCCTTGGGATGCTGTCAAAGACAGACATACTTACATATGTAACGTTGCTTGACATAGCCAACCAGCAAACCAATCTGATGCTCAAAATGTCCTCCGACTGGAGGTCTCTAGGGTGGTAAGTCTTCCTGGGTTCTTTTTTCAGACAGACACATTTAAATGTATATGCAAACTACAGTTTTTCTCCTCTCCCTTGTCAATAGTCCAAACCACCGTCATCTCTCCCTTTGACAACTGTGGGGTGTCCCTCACATTCTTCCTTGCCTCTATCCAAATTTCAGGAGCTACAACTGCTCTAAGGTTTGGAGAAATTATTTACAAATATTGATGCTGCAGCCAGAGTAATATTCTCAAATTGCAAATTTCTTAAGATCCCACAAGAGCTTCCCCTTAGGTTCAGAATAAAATTCAAACTCCATCTTACAGTTTTCAGCCTTTGTAAGATCTGTCTCCTGCTTACTGCACCTCTACTCCTCTCTCCACCTAGCTTAACAGACACTGCCCCAGGGCATTTGCACAAGGGTGTTTTCCCCTCCAGCTTTCTTTTCACTTAGTTAACTCCTGCTCTTCCATCAGATCTCAGCTCAAGATCCACTTGTTCAAGAATTCATTCACTGGCTTTTCTGATGAGTCAAATCCTCTTGTCACAGGCTCTTGAGGGCACTGTGACCCTCTTGCTCATAACACTGGGATCAGTTTTACATATGCTTGTGTGATTTTTTTTTGAGAGAGAGGGTGCAAGTGAGTGAGGGGCAGAGAGAGAGAGAGAGAGAGAGAGAGAGAGAATCCCACGAGAGGCACAGAGAGTGAGAGAGAGAGAGAGAGAGAAGCAGGGCCCACCCAGAGCTCGTGTTTTACCAAACTGGGTCTCCAGCTCACCTGATGTGGGACTCGAACTCAGGAACTATGAGATCATGGCGTGAGGTGAAGTCAGATGCTTAAGGACTGAGCCACCAAGGCGCCCATGATATGATTGATTCATGTTTATCTCCAGATGTCATCAGCTCTATGGGGGCTGTCACCTGAGGCTGGAGGGAGCTCAAAGTATTTCAGGAATGGAAAGCAGGCCAGCATGCAGGCCTTTATGGCTGGAGAGTGCTGAGACGGGGGAGGGGGGGAGTGTCACCCACAGGAAAAATAAGGCTAGATCCTCCAGAACGTGGTGGACCAGTTAGATTTTGTGTTTTAAGTATACTGGGAAGCCTTCCTAGGTTTTCAAGCAGCAAATGCACCATTCAATGTGTGCTCTGAGATCTCCCTCCCTTCCTTGGTGGAGGAAGCCTGGAGGCCCAGAGTGGACCTTGAAAGAGCACTTAGGGGTTATTGGTCCTGGAGAGAGATGGTGGTGGATTGGACCAGGGAGGTTGGAGTGGACACAGAGAGGAGGAATCTGAGAGGTGTTTTGGTGGTAAATCCTCAATATTAAAGTACAGGGGGCTTGTTTTTCCTTAGCTGCGGAAAAGCCCTGGTGCTTCTGCTGCTTCTAGTCTCATGTTTCTTTCCCTTTATAATTCCTCTGCGTTGTTATTACTCACATTATTGGAACTCCTCTGACATTAATTCACATTGCTAAGCTGCTACAGCATTGAGAGTTGTTTATAAAACTCAGTCGTCTCAGGTGGGAACACAGTTTCTGGGCCAAGTGTTACTACATGACTGCCTGCAATCTACCAGGTTCCAGATGCCCTGAATCCACAGTATTTTCCCATCACCCTTTACAGCAGGGTTTCTCAACAATGACACAATTGACATTTGGGGCCAGATAATTCTTTGTTGTGGTGGCCTACCGTGTGAATTACAGGATGTTGGACAGCATTCCTGGCCTCCCTCTCTAGATGCCAGTAGCACCCTCCTACCCCAGTTGTGACAACACCCAAAATTCCCCAGAGAGTGTGTAATGTCTGGGAGGGGGGAGGGTGTAAGAACCCCTATTAAGAACCACTGATCTACACAGCAGTCCAGGGAAAACCCTATCCCTGGGGCTGACTCATGGGAATTCTGTCTCCTCCTCCCTTCCGCATGGGACACACACACACACACACACACACATTCACAACAAATCTAATGAGAGCTTTCTGGGTTCCCTCTGATATGCTGTCCTGTCTAAATTAAGAATGTAACAACATGGGTTAAGAGGGTCCTGGTCAGATGTGTGTCCAGCAAGCAAGTGACTGGGCAACTGACCACCCATTACCCATTGCTGCTTCTCATCAGCTTATCTATAGAATTCATTCTTGCCATGCTGCCTACCTGTCTTTAAAGCCTAGCTTAAGTCTCACTTTTTCCAAGAAAATGTGCTGGCTTGTTCAACTTCCTGTGGCTCAACAAATATTTACAGAATACCTACTATGTGCCAGGCAGTGAGTAAGTCCTGAAAACATATCAATGAACAAAGCAAAGTGTCTGCTTTCATGAGATTACTAAAAGGGAAGACACAATGAATGAGTGAATGGGATAGGCCAGGGAATGGTGGTGGGTATTTACAGGGCTCAATATTCTATTCCCATCCATGGTAGGTAGTCTCCAAAGATGGCCCTCAATGATGCTTTTTCTCCTTGTGTGGGCACACTGCTCTTTCCATCAGGAATCTGGGCTGCTCTGGAACTGCACACCCATAGCATCTGTACAAATGATATTCCAGGATTTCTAAGATCAATTCTTAAGAAGACTGTTAGCCTCTACTTCCTTCCTCTTCGAATACTTGCTTGTGCAACAATCCTGCTTGGAACCTAATTCCTGTGCCAAGAGGAAGCCCAAACAACTATGTGGAGGAGGGCCAAGGTCCCCATGTTCCCAGCTGACAGCCCCAGATGAGCTCCCAGCAAGAATTCCAAATACCAGTCACGTGAGTGAGGCCATTTCCGACTTCCAGCTGGTTCAGCATTCCAGCTGACAGACAACCTGTGAAACAAAAGAACCATCTAGTCAACCCAGGGATGTATGTGAAATAGTAAATTGTTAATTCAACTTCTGAGTTTTGGGTGATTTGTTAGGCAGCACTAGATAAAGGAAACACATCTAAATTCATAACTAACTGACAGACCAACATAGGAGCTAGACAGATAGGTAAACTTATAATTGATAATGTCGATTGGAGGATGTGGCTGGTTATTGCCCTACTCATGAACTGGACAGAGTCCAGTGACTGGCACAGATGGACACTCTTTGGGCTTCTCTTCTTCCCACCTTCCCTGGGCAGGTGGAGAGGCCCCTTTCTGTGCTACAGAGAGCAGACAAGAACATGCTGTCTCTGCAGATAGGGTGGCTTCCCAAGAGAAGAGAGCTGAGATGCACATGCTCAGTATCTTCTCCAAAACTCATCAATCAGACAGCTCAATCCTCCCACAGAAAGCAGGAGTGATAGGTAGGGAGATAGGCCAAGAGAGATCATCTGCCTAGTCTCCTTCACTTGGAAATACGAAGAATAGAGAAAAAGGGTGCCCCAACAGTGATGAGGAGTCTGAAATGGAGAAGATGCATTTGTAATCTTTTAGGTTGGCTGGACAAGGAAAGTGTCTCTGAGGAGCTGACATTTGACCAGTCACTTGAATGGAGTCGGGGAGCCATGGGGATATCTGGAGAAGAGCTTCTAGGCAGACATTGGTTAGTGTATTTGCAGAGCAGCAAAGAGGACTGTGCGCCTGGAGCTGGAGCTGGGTGAGCACGGAGAGGAGGAGAAGGGGTTGAGGCTGAGACTTGGCCAGCGGCCAGAGCATGGGACCTTGTGGTCCTGGGAAAATGTTAGACTTTATTTTACATGTGATGAAAAGTCATTAGAAGGTGATCAATGGTCCTTGATCAATATATTCTCCAACTCAGGGCTGCAAGGGCACTCTTGTCATCAAGTTTCCTGTTGGTGAAACCTTGTTGGAGTCAGCATGGAGGGGTTATGGGGTTCCCATACTTGCACAAGGTCGCCAGGTACTCGGCTGCATGTACTGCAATCAGGTCTAACACCTGGCTGGTTACTGATGCTTCTAGGACAAAGTGGCCAAACAAAGGCATCTACTTTGTGGGATCTTTGGTCTGAGCTACCTGGGCAGTGAAATTTCAGACAAACTTGATATGAGTGCCCATAATGTATGGGGCATTCTTATTTATTTATGTATTTATGCATGTATGTATTTATTTATTTTTAAATGTTTATTTATTTTTGAGTGAGAAGATAGAGCACACGAGAGTTGGGAGGGGCAGAGAGAGAGGAGGACAGAGGATCTGAAGCAGGCTCCAGGTTCTGCACTGACAGCAGCAAGCCTGATGAGGGGCTCAAACTCATGAACCATGAGATCATGACCTGAGTCTAAGTCAGATGCACAACTGACTGAGCCACACAGGCATCCCTGTGTGGGGTATTCTAAAGTGACTGGTCGGGGTGGGAGGTAGGGGTAACAGTGACTAAGGTAGTCTGTTTATTCTTCTGGAAGAGCAAGAGAAGGAAAGTAATGTCTACATAATGACAGATAGAATGCTGTCACCCCCACATAAAACAGAAATCATGTGGTGAGGGGCAGTCAGAAGACTGCAGAGACCACAAATGAGGAAGGGATTGGATGGAATTGCTGTGGCATGGAATATGTGCTATCTAAACATATGTGTGTGTGTGCGTATGTGTGTGTGTGTATATTTATATATCGCTTTTCCAAATGCCCCTTGCATGCTTGACCCAATACAAGGAACTGGACTATGTACTCAGCACTTAGAACAGTATGTGTTCCACAGTTATGATTGGCTGACTCTACACAAATGATCTCATTTGCCCACTCCCACAAACAACTCCTCAAGTTATTATGCCCATTTTATTTTTTAGTTTTTTAAGTTTATTTATTTGTTTTGGGGGGAGAGGGGAAGAGAGAGAGGGAGAGAGAAAATCCTAAGCAGGCTCTGCACTGTCAGCACAGAGCCCGGGGTTCAATCTCACAAACTGTGAGATCGTGATCTGAGCTCAGATCAAGAGTCAGATGCTTAACTGACTGAGCTACCAAGGTACCCCTATTATGCCCATTTTAAAGATGAGGAAACCGAAGGTCAAGGAAGGTCAAGTGACTTGTCTGAAGTCTCTACCACTGGGAAGGGGTAGACCCAGAACTGGCATGACGGGTCTGTAGTGTTGAAGACTTCTCCACAGAACCAGAAGGGTGGAGGCACACCTTGGTTCCCCTTGAACTCTCCCGCACCCAAACAAGCACCAGGCTAGTTCAGTGACTTCTCAGGACCGATAATTGGGTCTTATTGACCTAAAGATCTCCAGGACAAGAGGGCACAAATGACTTTTGCACATTCCATGACTGCAGAGCACAGACAGCAGGAAGGTCTTTCTCCTACTTGACCAGTGTCTCGATTGTGCTCTGGAGACGTGGAAGACACTTTTGGATGTTATAAAACTCCTACATGCTCTGAAAGTCAGAGTTGGCCAGGGGGCATCTCCTCCTCCTAACAGTCCCAAACTGCAGCCTTGAGAGGCTCTTGGGGCTGTCCCTAATGTAAGGCCCCCTCTAATCCACCCTCTTTGTTGTACAGATGAAGAAACCAAGATTCAGAGACAAGAAGTGAATTATCCATAGCCATGACTGTCTTTCCCCACAACTCAGTCTAGAGTGGACAAACCTCTTCAACAACAAGGCTCATCATCCTTGTCTAGAAGAGGGCCTCCTCCTTCTCCAACCTCATCCCCAGATTGCACTCATCTTTCCTGTGGTCCTTGCCCTTGCCCCACCCATAGGCTGCCTCCACAGCAGGCAATATACTGGGGCAGAGGCAGAGGACCCCTGGCCCCCAGGGTGAGGGAGAGGAGATCAGGCCAGCTACAGGGGGCTGGCTGGGTGGCCTCTAAGGACCTTCTCGCCCTGAGATGCTATTTTATGCATTCGAGGGTGCTCCAGGGTGGGACAGGCTCAAGGGAAGCCAGGTCTCCACCCTTCCCCTCCAGCTTTCCAGAGTAAAAAAAATTGCAGTTTCCGGAAGCTTGTGCGTATTGCAGGAAAGTCATGGAGGATGTCAGGGTTCCCTTTGTTCTGCAGTGGAGTTGGCAGAGTGGCCGCCTTTCTCTCCGGCTCTCTATCACCACCTTTGGCTTCATCTCATTCCGCATTCCTGCCAGAGGTAGTAATGGAATCCCAGTTTTTCCTAAAGTGTGGAAAACACACCACTGAGAGAATGGCAGATGAGTTTCATTGGTAAACAGCCAGACTTTTAAGAAATTGTAATTTTACATATTTATTTTTACAGTCCTGTCTTGGGCAAGAAATACTGGACTTCCAGTTGTAGCCATAAAACTTTCCCCTTATAATTAGATTTAACTTTAGAAAGTGAGTTGATTTCAAAAAAGGTGTTAGCCAGATTCTTAACTCGGGTAGTGTGTAGAAATGGTCAGAATCACGAAAAGGGATGTAACAGACACGTGTGGGAAATACTCACGGGAGTTGGTGCTTCAGGACCCTGTACGCTGTCCCTTTATGCAGGGACATGTGCTAATAGTGGCACCCCTTTCGGAAGACCCACGTCTGAGGATGTAAGAGCTGGCCCTAGGCCGACCAAAGAACCGGCAGGGCAGGAGTCTTGGCTCCGCCCTTTTCCGTGGTGCCTGGGCGAGCCTCCTCTGCTCTGGGCTGTTTCCCATTTCTGCAATGAGGAGGCTGCGACCCTGCCAGCTGACACATTCTCTTTCCTTCCCGCTCCTACCAGCGTTGGAGCTTAGACCAGGGGACACCGTCAGGGGAAACGATTTCATGTTTCAGGCGCACACTCGCTCCCTTATCAAATATTTACTGCGCCCTTCCGCGGTCGGGACATCTCAGCTCCAAGAAATCCTGTTTCTCACGTGCTCCCGGTCTCGCCCACCCAAGTCCGGGGCGCCACCTGCTGTCCTGACGGCGCGAGTGCATCTTCGACAGTGGAGGAAAAGGCTTGATTTCAAGTTTCCCTCGCTCTGGAGCGCGAAGGAATCCCCGGGGAAGTCGGGGAGGCAAGTCTTTTGGTAACAGGTGGCAAGGCCGAATGGGGATGCAAGGTAAATGGATCTCTGTGATTGGCAGAAAAGCCTTCCATGGATGGAAGGGCCTCAGAGGGAACCAAAAGAAAGTGGGCAACAACTCCATTTAGCTGTGGTTTACTCAGACATAAAGGCTTACAACCAGCACCTCCAGGCAACCAAAGGGACTGGGTCTGCTCCCCTCCGCGATCCCGAGTGTGGAGAGAGCAGCTGGGGAGCTCCGTCAGAGGCGCAATAAAATGGATTGATAAATTAATTTATTTCAGACTTTTCTATCTGTTTTTGCTCTAAGTGGAGAAGAAGGTGTTGCAAGGTGTCTATGCACAGAGGGCCACATCCTCCATCCAGTCCAACATGTGGGGAAATTGCTCCCCCAAAGCTCTCTTCCTCAGCAGTCTCAGTGATGGGGCTGGAACTCCTCTGTGTCCAGAATGCAACTCTGCATGCCCGTCTGCCTGGGATGCTGCCTCCCTAGCGCCTCTTCCACAAAGTCTATTTAGGTTTTCAGTTGGAGGCCAGGAAGTGTGATCCAGGAGCACGGAAGCTTTCTACCTCAGTTGTTCCCTGGCTTTGGTCTATCTCTGAATTAAACAAAGGGGTGTGTTAGAATAGGAGTGCTCAGGCCCCACTCTAGCAGACTGGTGGGTTTGGGGTGGGGCCCTGGGCACGTAGATTTCCAACAGGCGCCTGCCTCCTATTCTGGTCCTTCAAAGGTTATGAAAAGCACTGCTGGAGCTCAAAAGGCACTCCTCTGTCCAGCCTTCTTGTGGATGCAGTGAAAAAATACTTGTCCTTGTGAACTGAAAGCTTACTTTGGGCTAGGTACTGCACTTGGTGCTTTCTGAATTCTCATTTAATGCTTACCACAACGCCTTAGGGGCACCATTTTTCTGTGCATCTAAAAATTTCAGTTTTTAATGTTTATTTATTTTTGAGAGAGAGAGAGAGAGAGCGAGCGAGCTTGGGGGGGGGGTGGAGAGGGAGACACGAAATTTGAAGCAGGCTCCAGGCTTTGAGCTGTCATCACAGAGCCCCATGCAGGGCTTGAACCCATGAACCATGAGATCATGACCTGAGTCAAAGCCTGATGTTCAACTGATTGAGCCACCCAGGTGCCCCTTTCTGTGCATTTAAAAAAATTTTTTTTTAAATGTCTTATTTATTTTTGAGAGAGAGACAGAGAGACAGAGAGACAGCGTGAGCAGGGGAGGGTCAGAGAGAGGGAGACACAGAATCTGAAGACAGGCTCCAGGCTCTGAGCTAGCTGTCAGCACAGAGCCTGACGCGGGGCTCGAACCACAAACTGAGAGATCGTGACCTGAGCCTAAGCTGGACGCTCAACCGATTGAGCCACCCAATTCTGATTTAAAAAAATTTTTTTTTTACATTTATTTATTTTTGAGAGACAGAGAGAAACAGAGCGTGAACAGGGGAGGAGGGACAGAGAGAGAGGGAGACACAGAATCCGAAGCAGGCTCCAGGCTCTGAGCTGTCAGCACAGAGCCCGATGCGGGGCTTGAACTCACGAACCGTGAGATCATGACCTGAGCCGAAGTCGGACACTCAACCGACTGAGCCACCCAGGCGCCCCCCAATTCTGATTTCAAAGCACACATTCTTTTTTCTTTTTCCAATACAATGATTTGATCCGATTTATTCCTATTATCTGGGCATGACGATTTTAAAGTTAATTTTAAAAATACAAACAAGACAGTTATGTGGTTCCACAATTCAAAAAAGTATTAAAATGTATTCAGTGCCATTGTACAATACTGTGAATACACCTAACACTACAGTACACTTGGAAATGGTAAAAATGGTGAATTTTTTGTTGTGTGGTTTTTTTCACTGCAAGTAAAAAGAAAGGCGGTCCGTGGAAGAGCTCTCTGTTGCTCATCTGCCTGGTGACTCCTCACCATTGGTAACCATAGCTATTAGTTTTTATTTTTTAAAGTCTTTTAATGTTTATTTATGTATTTTGAGAGAGCGAGTGGGGGAGGAGCAAAGAGAGAAGTAAAGCGAGAGAGTCCCAAGCAAGCTTTGTGCTGACAGCAGGGTTCAAACTCATCAACTGCAAGATCATGACCTGAGCCGAAATCAGGATGCTCAAGTGACTGAGCCACCCAGGTGCCCCTATTTATTTATTTTTAATTGAGATGTAGTAAACATATAACATTCTATTAGTTTCAGGAGTACAACATTGTGATTTGCTATTTGTATATGTTGTGAAATGGTTACCATGATAAGTCTGGTTAACATCTGTCACCCTACATTGTTACAGAAATTTTTTTCTTGTGACGTGAACTTTTAAGATCTGCCCTAAGAGAGTAGAAACTTTCAAATATGCAATACAGTATTATTAACTATAGTCACCATGGGGAACATCACATTTCCAGGACTTGCTTATTTTATTGCTGGAAGTTTATACCTTTTGACATCCTTCACTTATTTGGTCTCCTCTCCCTGCGCCCCACCCACCCAACACCAATCTGTTCTCTGTACCCATGAGCTTGGGTTTTGTGGTTGTTGTTTGTTTTTTAGATTCCACATATAAGTAAGATCATATGGTGTTTTTCTTTCTCTCTCAGACCTCTTTCAGTTAGCATAATGCTCTCATGTGTCAATAGTATCCCATTGTGTACACACACACACCACATCTTCTTTATCCATTCATCCATTGGTGGACACTTAGGTTGTTTCTACATCCCAGCTATTGTAAATAATGCTGCACCTCATCCCTTTCTTTAACTGCTATAGTGGCTCATTGTAAGAGGCTATAATTGCTTTCACCACTTCCCAGCTGGTCGGCGCTGAGCTGGTTTCCAGTCTCCTGAAGACACACTGTGAATTCCCACCGAGGAGCCAGCTCACCTTACCCGGAGAGTAAACTGTAACTGCAAAGCAAAATGTGTTATTTAGACTCACCCTTGAGGATAGACAGGCCCACATTCAGGACTGGCCGCCACCTTCTGTCTATAAACGCCGTGCTGTTTCTCCTCCAGCATTGGGATGGATCGCAGTGCCATATGAAGTAGCAGGTGTGCATTTCAGGGCCCTGTGGTACAAATCAAGCGTCTTCACACATTGCAGTCACCCATGTTGTGGTCAGCTCACACTGTGAGAGACTTTTGGAAGAAAGGGCCCAGCAGGTCCACAGCCCCCATCTCATGCCCTCTCTGGACTCATTGGGTGGGGTGGTGAGTGGTATCACTCAAGATATTAAGTTTTTGTTGGGTGGGGGAGGTGCATACAGGTGAAATAATGTGAGTTGCATGTGGGAATGCTGGAGGGCTGCCTCTTTTTGTACTACATGGTGATGATTACCCCCCATGGGTGCTCTGATGGCCTTCCCATTAGCACTTTCTCTCCCTCTCTCTCATTAAACTGTGAGTTGCTTAAAGGCCAAAGTGGGGACTCATTTGTCCCTGCAGCTCTCACAGCCTTGGAAGTTTGACCTGGATGCAGGCAATGCCTGAGTACTTACCATCTCCCAGGTGCCCGCAGAACACTATATTCAATTACCTCACTTAATCCTCCTAACATCTCCCAGAATGAAGTGCTAATGTTATTCCCAGTTTTGAGATGAAGAAAATGAGGCACAGAGAGGTTGAACCACCCATCAAAGCCACACAGCACCTAATTGGCAGTGCTGAGATTGTGAATCCAGGCAGTTTGGCTCCAGCATCTGCCTTCTTTGCTGCTCCACTATGCTGCTTCAGTGATCTGTTCCCTTTGTCTTGCAAAGTTAGGGAGGAAAGGGGATGGTGTTTACTTTAATTCAACCTAAAATAATAACATTCGATTTAGCAAAAGTGTATTGTGAGTCCTGGTTCTGTTACTAATTAGCTGTTATAATTTTGGAATGATTACTTAATGTTTTTGTTTCTCACCCATAAAACAGGGACAATGGCATTGATTGCAAGGGGCTATTTTGAGGGGGAGTGAATTAGTCTGCAGAAGGGGCTTACACGTAGTCAGCAGTCAGCATGCGGCAGGCTGGTTCCATGTACCAGGCCATGGGCCCGGTCCTCCATGTTCATGGTGCAGGGATCAGCAGCGTGGGCATCACCTGAACACTTGTGAGAAATGCAGAATCCCAGGCCCCACCACAGACCTGCTGAATCAGAGTCTGCATTTAGGGAGGTACCCGGGTGGTTTATGTGTGCTGTAAAGTCCTAGAAAGCCCTGACCTACGGCAGTGGCTTCCAATCACCCACTTCCATCAGACTCCCAGGTGCAACTTCTGCCCCCCCAGGCTGGTGTGTGTGGAGGTGGCAGACAACACAATTTTGCTAGCTCATTTAGCCTCTTCTCAAGGTTGGCGATTAGCCAGGAATGGAGACCCAGCTATAAGAGGCAGCAGAGATGAATGAATGAAGCAGTTTCTGCACTTTTGATGTGACAGAGAGGACATTTTTTAGTTGGAGTGCTCAACCTTTGTCATCTTTTTCTGGGTCCCCCTTCCATCCTTGCCCAACGTAGCATTTTGAGAAACAAGAGCTCTAGTGACTCAGGAAGGAAGGGTGGTCAGAGACAAGAGTGCCACCCTGTGGCAAGATCCTGGCATTACCACTCAGGACACAGCTGGTAAAGTTAAGGACAGACTTCTGTCTGTGATAATAGGGACAGTAATAGCTAAATGGTATTGAGCCTTTGCTATGTGCCAGACACCATGCCTGGCCACCCTCATGGATTCATTTATGTAAAACTCACACCCAGAGAATGAAGTAGGTACGATTGTCCCCATGTTGCAGGGCCGGGGTAGCAGAGGTTGGGATAAATGTAGCAACTTGCTCAGGGATTCTGGGTAGCAAGGTTGGAGTTGGGAGGGTACTCAGGGCAGCCTGGCTCCAGAGCCCACCATTCTATATTGGTATCTATATATTTCCTCAGTTTCAAGAGAAGGAGCCTTTTCTGGCATAGACCTCCTGGTTTTAGATTATATTTAAACATGTGCTATTTTGTTTCCTGGAGCAGGCAGCGAGTGCTGGGCCAGGCATCAGAGACCTGGCACTAGCATGAGCTCTCCTCCCTCCCAAGGAGTCTTAGGATCATTGGCATACTTTTTCTGAGTTTGTAGGAAAGGGGATAATTATATTTGAGCAGTTTACCTTTTAGTGTCTTTGCAATGATGCAAGGAAGCCCTTGGGAAACAGAAAATTGGACTGAAAATTACATGACAGTGGGAAAGGCAAGGTGGTGGTGTCTGATATTCTCAGGGAATAAAAGGTTAAAAATGTGTGATTCCTGCCCCCCCCCCCGTACTTCAAACCAGCTGCATTAGTCAGAACAGACAATTATGCTGGGTTAATAATAAACCCTAACATCTCAGCAGTTGAAAAGAACAGAGTGTCTCTCTCATTGATGATGCAAGCACACAGTCGGGCTCTGCTCCTCTGAGTCCCTCAGGGCCATGCTGACAGAGGCTTCATCTCAACAGACAGCAAAAAGAGCCTGGAGACCACCGACTGCCCCTTCAGGTCACACGGCTATGCATGAATGCAAGAAGATAGGTGAATGTTTGTGACCTAGTGATTTCCTTCCTTCCTTCTTTCCTCCTTCCCTTTCTTCCTGCATCCCTTCCCTTCTTGTTTACTGAGTGCCTGCTACGCGTGGTGCTGTTCTTCACAGGGGGGTTATGGAAAAGACAACATTCCATCTCAAGGCCCACATGGTCTTATGGTGAAGTCAGAAAGCTGACGGGGATAAGTATGGGGTGATATGTGAACACAGAGAAGGGGCAGCTCAGTCAACCTGAGGAGTAGTTAGGGAGGGCTTCCTGGACAAGGTTGTATAAAAGTTCCGAAGGGCAAGCCGGAGTAAGCGTGGTGAAAGAGGCGGGGAAGAGCATCTTCAACAGGAGATAAGCAGAAGATACTAGGTGTGCAGGAGGGTTCTTTGGGCTCAGTGAGGGGTTCTCTAAGGCTGAGGTATGTCATAGGTGGATGAATGGATAAGGAGGCATGGTAGAAGTTGGGGCCAGATTGTACAGGTCTGTGGACAGTTGCAGAGTTAGCCCTTTATTTGAGGCGAAGGAGCCATAGAAAGGTTTTAAGCAGGGCAGTGATGTGGGAAGTCCTCTTCAGGGTGGATGGGAGGGGAAGGGTTGGGAGTAGAAAGATGGTTAGGGTGCTATTGTAATATATCGAAGGAGGTGATGGGGAGTCTGGGCAGAGGGGGGATGGGTACATCTGAGAGATTATACAGAGGCATAGTCTACAGGACTTGGTTTGAACTGAAAGTGCCAAACCTTTAAAAATGCCTGAGTTTCAAACTGCATGAAATGGATACAATTTATTTATTCATTCAAGATATGTATTAATGTCTGTCACAGGCCTGTTCTAGGTGCTTTGGATACCCCGTGGGGAAAAAAAATCAATTTCCTGCCTCATCCTGCCTCATGAGGCTTATAGTCTAATGGAAGAGCAGGCAATAAATAAGTTTATACACTAGATAGTATATTAAAAAGTAAGTGCCATGTGAGGAAAGGGTAGGGAAAGAGTGGTCAGGAGTGTTGGAAGGGAAAGGGCTCAATATTTTAAATAGAATGATTAGAGAAGTTCTCACTTAGGGGTGGTATTCTTGAAGGGACTTGAAGGTGAGAGAGGGCACATTCCATGTTCTACAGGCTGAACTGAGGGAGGACGAAAGGTTGGCAGTGCCCACCAGTTACTGGTGGAGACATTTTCCTCTAAGCAGGCTTCCTGGAAGCCCACAACATATTTCCACTTCCATCTCATTTTCCAGGACTTGTGTTTCTGCCTTACCTCCTAAGATGCCCTACACACATTCTCTTTGGACAAGGACCATTTGATCTGTTGTTTATGCCTTCCTAGTTCCTGTTGTAACCAGACAACTTATGGGTTGTTTTGACTGGATTTGGGATATTCTAGGAACTCATTGGTCTTTTGGTATATAAACACTTCTTGGGAATGAATAATGTCTTCACATGTTTGGATCTGTTTTTTGTTTTGTTTGTTTTTGTTGTTGTTTGGAACTGTTTTTTATTTGTTGCCTTTTTTCCTTTCTCATTTCATTTTCAAAGTTTAACTTTCTTTTTGAAATCCCCTGCAATATGATTCCCTCTGCTGTTCCCCTCAGATCTAAGTCATGATTCTCAGTCATCCTACACAAGTCTTGTTATGGGCTGAATTGCGTCCCCCCAAAACTCATACATTGAAGTCCTAACTCCCAGTACTCAGAATGTGACTATATTTGGAAAGTGGGCCTTTAAAGAAGTAATAAAAGCTGCACCATTTACAATCAGGGACAGGGACAGGGACATGAAAATCAAAACCTCACACCTGTCAGAATGGCTACAATCAACAACACAAGAAACAACAGGTGTCGGTGAGGATGTGGAGAAAAAGGAACTCTTGTGCCCTATTGGTGGGAATGCAAACTGGTGCAGCCACTCTGGGAAACAGTGTGGGATTTCTTCAAAAAGTTAAAAATAGGACTACCCTATGATACAGCAATTGCACTACTAGGTATTTACCCAAAGAATACAAAAACACTAATTCAAAGGGATACATGCATCCTTATGTTTATAGCAGCTTTATTTACAATAACCAAGGGGTGCCTGGGTGGCTCAGTCAGTTAAGTGTCCGACTTCAGATCAGGTCATGATGTCACAGTTTGTGGGTTTGGGTTCTGCGTCGGGTTCTGTGCTGACGGCTCAGAGCCTGGAGGTGCTTCGGATTCTGTGTCTCCCTCTCCCTCTGCCCCTCCCCTGCTCATACTCTTGTCTCTCTCTAAAAAATAAACAAACATTAAAAAATTACAATAGCCAAGATATGGAAAGAGTTCAAGTGTCCATCGAGTGATGAATGGATAAAAAAGATGTGGTACATATATACAATGGAATATTATTCAGCCATAAAAAGAATGAAATCTCACCATTTGCAATGATGTGGATGGAGCTAGAGAGTATAATGTTAAGCGAAATAAGTCAGAGAAAAACAAGGACTGTATGATTTCACCCATGTGTAGAATTTCAGAAACAAAACAAATAAAGGGAAAAATAGGAGAGAGAGAGAGAGAGAGAGAGAGAGAGAGAGAGAGAGAAACCAAGAAACAGACTCTTAGCTATAGAGAACTGATGGTTACAAGAAAGGAGGTAGGTAGGTAATGGGTTAAATAGGTGATGGGGATTAAGTAGGGCACTTGTGATGGACACCAGGGGATGTATGGAAGTGTTGAATCAATG
Organism: Cryptoprocta ferox; assembly: GCA_028646485.1. Classification (NCBI taxonomy): domain Eukaryota; kingdom Metazoa; phylum Chordata; class Mammalia; order Carnivora; family Eupleridae; genus Cryptoprocta; species Cryptoprocta ferox. The sequence continues at coordinate 23,150,511 of CM053563.1, forward strand.
TTTTTTACACCAGAAACTAATATTACACTGTACGTTAACTAACTGGAATTAAAATAAAAACTTAAAAAAAAACTAATAAAGAGGTAATACAAGTTAACTGAGGTCATATGGTGGGCTCTACTCCAGTATGACTGGTGTCCTTGTAACAAGAGATTAGGACACAGACATGCATAGAGAGGAAAAACCTTATGAGGACACAGTAACAAAGCAGATCTACAAGTTAAGGAGAGAGGCCTCAGAAGAAACCAACCCTACTGACACCTTGATCTTGGACTTCCAGCCTGCAGAACCATGAAGAAATAAGTTTCTATTCTTTAAGCCAACCAGTCTGTGGTACTTGATTATGGCAGTCCTAGGAAACTAAGATAGCTGCCCCCTCGACCCCCTGCAAGCAGCAACCTCAATCTAGACTGAGCATACACAAGCCAAAACTCTATTTTCTTTTCTTTTATTATTTCATTATTTATTTATTTATTTTTAAATATATTCTATTTTTTATTTTAGAGAGAGAGGGAGCACAAGAAGAGGAGAGGGACAAAGGGAGAGAGAGAGAGAATCACAAGCATGCTCCATGCTGAATGTGGAGCCTGATGGCGGGGCTCGATCCCACATGCCTGAGATCATGACCTGAGTGGAAGTCAGACACTCATCCAACTGAGCCACTCAGGCACCCCATGAAGCTCTATTTTAAAAATAGGGTCTGGGGGCACCTGGGTGACTCAGTTGGTGGAGCATCCCACTCTTGATTTTGGCTCAGGTCGATACCAGGCTTGTGGAATGGAGCCCTGTGTCAGGCTCTGCACTGAGCATGTAGCCTGCTTGGGGTTCCCTCTCTCTCTCGCTCTACCTCTCTCCCTTGCTTGCATGTGTGCTGTCACTCTCTCTAAAAATATACAATAGGATAGGATAGGATAGGATGGAATGGAATGGAATGGAACAGAACAGAATAGGTCTGGATTGATGAGTGTTATTGCAGTGTTGAGGTGTAGACTTGGATCGCAGGGGTGACTTCAGGAGGTGTTACCCAAAGTGATATGTGGAACCCTGGTGGGATTTGAAATGTTAAGGGATATATGGATGAACTATATATGTATAATAATATATATATTAATTATAACAATGTATTATTAACACATCACAGCCATGATTTCACAGTTATTATTTAGAATGGGCTAAGTTAAAGAATAATAAACTGATCTGAAGCTGATTTAAAGAAAATCAGTTGGGCGATAAATACAGCAAACTATTCTGCCAAAATATATTGAAATGACGACAAATGGGGATGTGCTGAGCAGGGGACGTTTGTCTGGAAAATGGGGGTATGCTGAGATGGGTCCCTGGCATGTACCCCAACCCCCACAGAGTGCTTATGGGAATGAAATCGAATTTTAAAATAATTTGATACAATGTGGTTGTAGCTACAGCAAACAGTTCTTGACATCATATCGGAAAGAGGGAGCAGGCCTGGAGGAAAGGAATAGACTCTAAGAAGGGGAATTACTACTTAATGAGGTGGCCTTTGGGGCCTGTCCGGTGTGCAGCACAGACATGGGGAGAGAGCTGTCTTGTCAAGATCAGGTGGGGAGATGGGAGAAGGGAGAAAGGAGGGGGGGACAAATCCTTTCCAACTGCTCAGCCCTTAACAATTGTCAATAGGCTCACATGCCTGTTTTCTTGATTAAGTCAAACCATATCCTGTAAGTTAAGGACTCCAGTCAAGCTGGATGAAACATCAGAAACATTAAGCACTTTATTCTTCAGAAACTCCCTTCAAAATCCTCTTTGGTGTGGCTCCTGCCTCATCATTCCAGCATGCTGTCCTCTCGAAAGTCACCAGTGCTCTTGGTAGTTACCTCAGTTTTGCAGATAAGGAGTGCAAGGGTCACCGATGTGAAGACACTTCCTTGACTAAGGCTGCCTGGCTTGTCAGGGGCAACACTGAGGGGTTTTTGTTCCTTAGTCTAGGCCTTGTTACAACATATATTTCCCTTTCTTTACATATTTTAAGCCTGTGGTACAGAAGTACCATTATTCTGTGTAGACAGCTCAACAAAATAAATTGGGGACTCACTGGGAGAAGATGCTCACAGTGGGTGGACTTTGGAGTAGATAGTAGGCAATTTTCAGCTCTATTATGTTACTGAGAAAATTCTCCTGACTTCTGTATTCCAGTGGTGTCATGCCTTAAGTCACCAGACCTGGGATTAAAAAATTTTTTTAATGCTAATTCATTTTTTTATAGTTTATTGTCAAGTTGGTTTCCATATAACACCCAGTGTTCTTCCCCACAAGTGCCCCCCTCCATGACCATCACCCCCCTTCCCCTTTCCCCCTCCCTCTTCAGCCCTCAGTTTGTTTTCAGTATTCAAGAGTCTCTCATGATTTGCCTCCCTCCCTCTCTCTTTCCCCCCCTCCCCCTTCCCATGGTTCCCTATCAAGTTTCTCCTGTTAGACCTATGAGTGAAAACATATGGTATCTGTCCTTCTCCGCCTAACTTATTTTGCTTAGCATGACACCCTCGAGGTCCATCCATGTTGCTATGAATGGCCAGATTTCATTCTTTCTCATTGCCATACAGTAGTATTCCATTGTATAGATAAACCATGTCTTCTTGATACATTCATCAGTCGATGGACATTTAGGCTCTTTCCATGATCTGGCTATTGTTGAAAGTGCTGCTATGAACATTGGGGTACATGTGCCCCTATGCATCAGCACTCCTGTATCCCTTGGGTAGATCCCCAGCAGTGCCATTGCTGGGTCATAGGGGAGTTCTATTGATAGTTTTTTGAGGAACCTCCACACTGTTTTCCAGATTGGCTGTACCAGTTTACATTCCCACCAACAGTGTAGGAGGGTGCCCGTTTCTCCACATCCTCGCCAGCATCTATAGTCTCTTGATTTGTTCATTTTAGCCACTCTGACCGGCATGAGGTGGTATCTCAGTGTGGTTTTGATTTGTATTTCCCTGATGATGAGTGACGCTGAGCAT
>CM053563.1:23154003-23164796 GCA_028646485.1 Cryptoprocta ferox
CTGGATTGCAATATACTTTCCTCTTAGGACTGCCTTTGCTGCATCCCAGAGAGTTTGGATTGTTGTATTTTCATTTTCATTTGTTTCCATATATTTTTAATTTCTTCTCTAATTGCCTGATGGGCCCAATCATTCTTTAGTAGGGTGGTTTTTAACCTCCACATTTTTGGAGGTTTTCCAGACTTTTTCCTGGGATTGATTTCAAGTTTCATAGCATTGTGATCTGAAAGTGTTCATGGTATGAGCTCAATTCGTTTTTATTTATGGAGGGCTGCTTTATGACCCAGTATGTGATCTATCTTGGAGAATGTGCCATGTGCACTCGAGAAGAAAGTGAATTCCTTAGCTTCAGGATGCAGTTCTAAATATATCTATTAATTCCATCTGGTCCAATGTACCGTTCAGGTCCATTGTTTCTTTAGTGATTTTCTGTCTCATTGACCTATCTATTGCTGTAAGTGGAGCATTAAAATCCCCTGCAATTAGCACATTCTTATCCATAAGATTGTTTCTGTTTGTGATTGTTTTATGTATTTGGGTGCTCCCGAATTTGGCGCATAGATGTTTATAATTGTTAGCTCTTCCTGATGGAAAGACCCTATAATTATTATATAATGTCCTTCTTCATCTTTTGTTACTGACTTTACTTTAAAGTCCAGTTTGTCCGATATAAGTATGGCTACTCCAGCTTTCTTTTGACTTCCATTTGCACGATAGATATTTCTCCATCCCCTTACTTTCAATCTGAATGTGTCTTCAGGTCTAAGATGAGTCTCTTGTAGACAGCAAATAGATGGATTTTGGTTTTTTATCCATTCTGCTACCCTGTGTCGTTTGATTGGGGCATTCAGTCCATTTATGTTCAGTGTTATTATTGAAAAATGTGGGTTTAGATTCATTGTGTTCTCTGTAGAGTTCATGCTTGTAGTGGTGTCTCTGGTACCTTGTATTTCTTGCTACATTTCCCTCATAGAGTCCCTCTTAGGATTTCTTCTAGAACTGGTTTGGTGGTGATGAATTCTCTCAATTTTTGTTTATTTGGGAACACCTTTATCTCTCCTTCTATTTTGAATGACAGGCTCGCTGGATAAAGGATTCTTGGCTGCATATTTTTCCTGTTCATCACATTGAAGATTTCCTGCCATTCCTTTCTGGCCTGCCAAGTTTCAGTAGATAGTTCTGTAACCACCCTGATAGGTTTCCCTTGGTATGTTAGGGCCCTTTTATCCCTAGCTGCCTACAGAATTCTCTCTTTATCTTTATATTTTGCCAGTTTCACTATGATACGTCGTGCCGAAGGTCGATTTAAGTTATGTCTTAAGGGGATTCTTTGCATCTCTTGGATTTCAATGTCTATTTCTTTCCCCAAATTCGGGAAGTTCTCGTCTATAATTTGATCAAGCACCTCTTCAGGACCTTTTTCTCTTTCTTCTTCTTCAGGAATTCCTATGATACGGATATTGTTCCATTTGATTGTATCACTCAGATCTCGAATTCTCCTTTCATGCTCCTGTATCAATTTCTCTCTCTTTTTCTCAGCTTCCTCTTTTGCTATAGCTGTGTCTTCTAGTTCACCTATTCTCCTCTCTGCCTCTTCAATCCGTGCAGTGGCTGCCTCCATTTTATTATGCATCTCATTTATAGCCTTTTCTAACTAGTCACAGCTATTTTGAAGGTCCCTAGTCTTTGTATCAATAGCTTCTCTGATGCTTTTTTCAAGCCCAGCAATTAATTTTATAACAATTGTTCCAAATTCTTGTTCAGTTATGTTGCTTATATCTGTTTTGAGCAGTTCTGTGGCTGTGATTTCTTCCTGGAATTTGTTTAGATGAGAGTTCTTTTCTTTCGTCATTTTGTCTAGCTTTCTGTCTCTTGTCAGTTTTAAAGGCTCGTTATGCCCTGTGCACCTGTTAGTATTGCTCTATTAAAGGAGGCTCCTTGACTGTCCAGGGCCTGTCGTTTCAGGAAGTGTTCTTTTAATGGTGTCTCTTGGTTTCTCTTGTTATGCCTTTGATTATTTTATTTCCCTACTCAGTGATATTTGGGACTCTCCACTGTGTGTACGTTGGCTTGTTTCTTAAGGTAGCCCTGAAAAGGAAAACAGACAGACAAACACACAGGGAACAAAGCACGCAAATGCACAGACAAATCAAATAAACACGCAAACCAAAAGGGGAAAGAAAAAAGAACAGAAAAGAAAGGAAAGGAAAAGAAAAAAAAAAAGAAGGCAGGGGGACAGCAACAACCAAAGACCAAGGACAGTCTGAGAGCATAAAACCTGCGGAGGGGGTAGATAAGAAAGAGATAAGGGAAAATATATCTGGATGGCAAGAATTGACCTAATCACGGCAGTGCATAAATGTTGGTCTTTCCCAGACTCCAGGGGGGAAAAGGAGAAAAGAAGGAGAAAGGAAAATAGAAAAGAGAAAACAAGGAAAATTTAAAAAAAAAAAAAGGAAAAAAAGGCAACTCTCCAGCATGGATGGGCGTGGGTTGGTGTAGGTGTTGGGTCTCAGGGGCTGCTCTCTGATGCCCCACCTTAGTGGTTGCGGGGAGAAGAATGGCGGCGCCCCAAGCCCTTCTCAGACCATGCGTTGCAAGCCACTCTTTTGAGTCTGGTCTCCCCGTGCCACGGGTGGGCCAAATTGCTTTTATTTCCCTAAGCTCCGCCACTTTCCCAAATCCTAGTCCATGCACTTTAATACTGCCGCCCTAGATAAAACGTCCTCCTGCAGGTGGCTTTCTAGCCAGGATTGAGTACGGGGACTGGGGAGCCAGCTTTTCCCTGGCTCCGCCTGGAGTTGGTGAGCTGCCAACCCAAGGGAGAACAAGCCCGCTGAGGGGGACGAATTTCTTTCCCCGCACCCAGCGGTATATATGGGATGTTTGTGTCCCTCTGCCCCGGGCCGAGGTCTTTCTCCTCTCCAGAGACAACTCTATGAGTGTTTTCAGTCTCTCTTTCTCTTCCCCTCAGCTCTCAGCCGCTCTGCACGGCCGCTCCACACGTGGCCCTCCATGGCCCTATGCCGCCTCTGCATACACGGCCCTCTGAGCCCTGTGCCACCTTTCTGGGCACTCTCTGGCTCCGCTTTGGGCCTGCGCTCCCTCCCCTCAGAGCCTCCGGTCCCAGTTCGCACTCACTCAGGCATCTGTGATGCTGTCATCTATAAGGATTCTGTGTGTACACTTTCCATTCTTGCAGATCAGAGTATTGTGGCTTTAGTCCTTCTCAGTTTGATAGTTGCGGGCGGGCGGAGATTACAGAGCTCCCTACTTCTCCGCCATCTTGCCACTCTGTTTATTCATTTTTGAGAGAGAGAGAGGAAGACAGAATCTGAAGCAGGCTAAAATGAACAAATCAGGAGACTATAGATGCTGGCGAGGATGTGGAGAAACGGGCACTCTCCTACACTGTTGGTGGGAATGTAAACTGGTGCAGCCCCTCTGGGAAACAGTGTGGAGGTTCCTCAAAAAATTAACAATAGAACTCCCCTATGACCCAGCAATGGCACTGCTGGGGATTTACCCAAGGGATACAGAAGTGCTGATTCATAAGGACACATGTACCCCAATGTTCATAGCAGCACTTTCAACAATAGCCAGATCATGGAAAGAGCCTAAATGTCCATCAACTGATGAATGGATCAAGAAGCTGTGGTTTATCTATACAATGATATACTACATCGCCATGAGAAAGAATGAAATTTGGCCATTCATAGCAACATGGATGGACCTCGAGGGTGTCATGCTAAGCGAAATAAGTCAGGCAGAGAAGGACAGATACCATATGTTTTCATTTATAAGTGGAACAGGAGAAACTTAACGGAAGACCATGGGGGAGGGGAAGGGAAAAATAGTTGGAGGGAGGGAGGCAAATCATGAGAGACTCTTGAATGCTGAGAACAAGCTGAGGGCTGATGGGGGAAGGGGAGAGGGGAAGGGGGGTGATGGGCATGGAGGAGGCCACTTGTGGGGATGAACACTGGGTGTTATATGAAAACCAACTTGACAATAAACTATATAAAAAAAGCTGCAACAAATAACTTTTTTGAAGTATAATATGCATAGAATGAAACGCATCTTTTTTTTTCTTTCTGTGTAGGTCTATGATGTTGACAAATGTTACACCCAGGTGTACACTGCTACCATATTAAAATATAGACCACTTTCATTCCAGATGTTTCCTTGTGCCCACTGATCTTCTTCCTGCCACTACCGATGAGATGTGCCATTTCCAGAGCTTCCTGCAAGTAGAATCATATAGTAAGTGTTATTTTGTGTCTGGCTTTTCTCTCTTAGCATAATGTTTTTGAGATTCTTCCAGGTTATGTGTATTAATTTCTTTCCTGACTAGTTTCCATTATATGTATATACCCTAACTTTCTTATTCATTTATCTGTTGGTGGACATTTGGGTTGTTTTCAATGTTTGGCTAAGGTGAGTAAAGCTGTCATGAACATTCCTTATGACAGATTTTTGTGTGGACATATACCTTCATTTTTCTTACATAGAAACCTAAGAGTGTGACTGCTGAGTCATATAAGTAACCTTTGAAAAAAAGGCCAAATAATTTTTCAAAGTGATTTTGTCATTTTACATCCCCATTAGCAATCTTTGAGAGTTCCAGTTCCTCCTTATCCAGACCAGGGCTTGATATTGTCAGTCTTAATGTGAGCTATGCTATTGGGTGTGTAGAGGTACCTCCTCATTTTGATTTTGATTCACACTTTCCTAATGACCAGTGATGATGGGTATCTTTCCATGTACTTATTGGCCATTTTATAAATCTTCTGTGGAGTGTCCACACTTTTTTTGTTGTTGATCATTATTAGATTGTGCATTGTCTGAATTGTAAGAGGTTTTTTTCTTTAAAAAAATCTATCCAGACACAAGTCCTTTTTCAAATATATATTGTATTCAAATTGTATTGTATTGTATTCAAATATTGTAAATATTTTCTCCCACTTTGTGACTTGCTCTTTTATTTCCTTAATGATATTTTTAGAATAGGAGTTTAATTTTCTTTTCTTTGCTCAGTGAATTTTTAAGATTTTATTTTCACACATTCTTTTGGTGATGAGAAGTGGTAGACTATTTGTTTATATAACATGCCCTCGACCTTCATCTTCCCCTGACCAAATCCTTTTTACTGTAAGTATTTTGCCACACTGTGTGGGAGGGATCTATCTGTCCCTCTGTATCAGTTAGTGATGGAAGCTAGGACATGCCTTGGCCCCAAGTCTCAGCTGAGGGGGCTGCCAGAGAGAGGGTGCAGAAGTGAATCACAAGTGGGTGAGCAGGGTAGGCATGTGTTCCTCCTGGAGCTCTGTGTTGGCTACATCTGATACTGTGAATCTAAATTAGAAACATTCTCTTTTTTTTCCCCCCTCTGTAGCACTTATGATACTGGTTTGTAATTTTATCTTGGTGGGTTTCTATACGGCTTTCCACCTGACTGTCTCTGAGGGCAGGGATCATGTCTGTTTTAACATCTGAGTATTTGCTGAATTTGACTTTCAGAGCCTTACTTGTCCAGCACTGTGGGAAGAGGGCAGACAGTTCCTACTCCCAGGGTCCACAAGGAGTCCGGACTATTGGCAGAGAAGACTCCCTCATGGTGCTCTCTCCCTGGACCAGGACAAACCTAGTTGTTCTCTTCTGGCATGGGGCAGGGAGATCCCCACCTCTTGGCCATGTGCCTGGGGTCCTGGCCTTAGAAAACACTAGTTTTTGTCTTTATCCTCTTCCCTCTTTGGATCCCCTACTGATCTCTTAGGTGATGCCAGGAAGGGTTGCATGGTAGCCATTTGCCCCTCTCTCTTGTCCTTTGCTACCTTTCTTTTGTCCATCTTTCCTGTCCTCTGTCTCCTTCTTCCTTCTTTCTAGTTGTAAGATGTGGGGCAAGACTTCAAAGACTCTATAGGAGACAAGTTCGGCTGTTAGGACAATAAATATAAGCCTGGAGAGCTACGCATATTCCAAAAGGATTCTTCGTTCTTTTCAAAGCAGTCCCATTAAATAGCAATTCTTGTAGCACATTATGCGCTTCCTTAGAAAGTACTGCTGTGTATTACAGTGCATGTGTCAGCCTCAAGTTTCACCTTAAATGACTGGGCTGAGGCTGAGGCTTTCTGGGCTGGTTAACCTCAAGTAACCCAAAAGAGTTAAGGCGTGGGACTGGAAGGCACATCTAGTTTTTACATACTTGTGAAGAGTTTTTAATTTTGATAAGGTTCAATTTATCAATTTTTTTCTTTTATGATTTTTCCTTTTTGTGTCCTATCAAAAACATTTTTGGACCACTCCAACATCTTTTGTTTTCTTTTAGAGCTAACTTTTACATTTAGACCTATGATCCATTTCAGGTTAATTTTTGTGAATGGCATGAGATTGCCTTTTCATTTTGATTGTTTCCTTTGCTTCTTAGTTTGATATAATCCCACTTGTTTGGTTTTGCTTGGATAGGCTGTGTTTTTGGTGCCATAACCAAGAAATCAGTGCCAAAATCAACATCAAGAAGCTTTTCTCTTATGTTTTCATCTAGGAGTTTTATTGTTTCAGGTCTTACACTTAAATCTTTAATTCATTTTGAGTTAACTTTTGTGTATGGTGTAAATACAAAGGTCCAATTTCCTTCTTCTGCATGTGGATATGCAACTTCCCCAGCACCATTTACTGAAGAGACCATCCTTCCCTCATTGCATATTCTTGGTGCCCTTGTCAAAGGTGATGACCGTATATGCATGGCCTTATTTCTGGACTCCTCATTCTTTTACATTAGTCTATGTGCTTGCTTTTATGACAGTACCATACTGTTTTGACTAGAATAACTTTGTAATATATTTTGGAATCAGGAAGTGTGATGCCTCTAGCTTTGTTCTTCTTTCTCAAGATTGCTTTGGCTATTCAAGGTCTTTTCTAATTCTGTAAAAATTTTAGAATTGTTTTTTTCCATTTATGTGAAAAATGCCATTGGAATTTTGGTAGGGATTGCATTGAATCTGTCAGTGCCTTAGGGCTCTTATTTCTTTTCTTATGCTTACTTTGTTTTTTAGTTTTAATTTAATTTTATTATTTTATTATAGGGGGAGAGAAGTGTATAGCACCTAAGAGAGAAGTGTATAGCAATACAGGCCTCCCTTAAGAAGCAAGAAAAACCTCAAATAGACACCCTAACCTTACACCAAAAGGAGCTAGAAAAAAAAAACAAACAAAACCTAAAACCAGCAGAAGGAAGGAAATAATAAAGATTAGAGCAGAAATAAGTGATACAGAAACTAAAAAAACAAAAACAAACAAACAAACAAACAAACAAACAAAAAAACCAAACCAATAGAACAGACCAGTGAAACCACGAGCTGGTTTAATAAAATTGATAAGCCCTTAGCCAGATTTATCTAAAAGAAAAGAGAAAGGACCCAAATGAATAAAATCACAAATGAGAGAGGAGAAATAACAACCAACGTCACAGAAACACAAGCAATTATAGGAGAACATTATGAAAAGTGATATGCCAACAAATTGGACAACCTAGAATAAATGGATAAATTCCTAGAAACATATAAACTATTAAAACTGAAATAGAAAGAAATAGAAAAGTTCAACAGACTGATAACCAGCAAAATAATTGAATCAGTTATTTAAAAAATCTCCAAACAAACAATAATCCAAGTAATCCAGGGCCAGATGGCTTCACAGGATAATTCTACCAAACATTTAAAGAAGAGTTAATACCTATTCTACTCAAACTATTCCCAAAAATAGAAAAAGAAGGAAACTTTTGAATTCATTCTATGGAGCTAGCATTACCCTGATACCAACACCAGATAAAGTTCCACTAAAAACAAAGAGAACTACAGGCCAATATCCCTGATGAACATGGATGCAAAAGTTCTAGATAAAATGCTAGCAAACTGAATCCAACAATATATTAAAAGAATCATTCACCACAATCTAGTGGGATTTATTTGCACCCTGGGTTGCACCCTAAATGCAGGGGGCATTCAATATTTGCAAATCAATCAATATGATACACCATATTAATAAAAGGAAGGTTAAGAACCATATGATCACTTCAATAAATGCAGAAAAAGCATTTGACAAAGTACAACATCCATTCATTATAAAACCCTCAACAAAGTAGGTTTAGAGGGAACATACCTCAACACCATAAAGACCATATACAAAAAACCCCGCAACTAATATCATCCTCAATGGAGAAAAACAGAACTTTTCCACTAAGGTCAGGAACAAGACAGGGATGTCCACTCTCATCACCGTTTTTAACACAGTAATGGAAGTGCTAGCCACAGCAATCAGACAGAAACAAATAAACGACATCCAAACTGGCAATGAAGAAGTAAAACTTTCACTATGATACTCTATACAGAAAACCTGAAATACTCCACCAAAAAACTGCCAGAAATGAAACATGAATTTAGTAAAATCACAGGATACAAAATCAATGTACAGAAAATTGTTCAATTTCTTTCTTCCTTCCTTTCTTTTTCTTAGTTTATTGTCAAGTTGGTTTCAATATAACACCCAGTGCTCATTCCCACAAGTGGCCTCCTCCATGCCCATCACCCCCCTTCCCCTCTCCCCCAACCTTATCAGCCCTCAGTTTGATCTCAGTATTTAAGAGTCTCTCATGGTTTGCCTCCCTCCCTCTCCCCAACTATTTTTCCCCTTCCCCTCCCCCATGGTCCTCTGTTAAGTTTCTCCTGTTACACTTATGAGTGAAAACATATGGTATCTGTCTTTCTCTGCCTAACTTATTTCACTTAGCATAACACCCTCGAGTTCCATCCATGTTGCTACGAATGGCCAGATTTCATTCTTTTTCATTGCCATGTAGTATTCCATTGTATAGATAAACCACGTCTTCTTGATCCATTCATCAGCCGATGGACATTTAGGCTCTTTCCATGATCTGACTATTGTTGAAAGTGCTGCTATGAACATTGGGGTACATGTGCCCCTATGCATCAGCACTCCTGTATCCCTTGGGGCAAATTTCTAACAGTGCTATTGTTGGGTCATAGGCCAGTTCTATTGTTAATTTTTTGAGGAACCTCCACACTGTTTCCCAGAGGGGTTGCACCAGTTTACATTCCCACCAACAGTGTAGGAGGGTGCCTGTTTCTCCACATCCTCGCCAGCATCTTTAGTCTCCTGATTTTTTCATTTTAGCCACTCTGACCGGCGTGAGGTGGTATCTCAGTGTGGTTTTGATTTGTATTTCCCTGATGATGAGTGACGCTAAGCATCATTTCATGTGTCTGTTGGCCATTTGGATGTCCTCTTTGGAAAAATGTCTATTCATGTCTTCTGCCCATTTCATCACTGGATTATTTGTTTTTCGGATGTGGAGTTTGGTGAGTTCCTTATAGATTTTGGATACTAGCCCTTTATCCGATGTGTCATTTGCAACTATCTTTTCCCATTCTGTCGATTGCCTATTAGTTTTCTTGATTATTTCCTTTGCCGTGCAGAAGCTTTTTATCTTGATGAGGTCCCAAAGGTTCACTTTTGCTCTTGATTCCCTTGCCTTCCCCCAAAGGGAAAGTAACAAATTGCTGCCGTTGAGGTCAAGGAGGTTGTTTCCTGTTTTCTTCTCTAAGGTTTTGATAGTTTCCTGTCTCACATTCAGGTCCTACATCCATTTTGAGTTTATTTTTGTGTATGGTGTAAGAAAGTGATGTAGTTTCATGCTTTTGCACGTTGCTCTCCAGGTCTCCCAGCACCACCTGTTAAAGAGGCTGTCTTTTTTCCATTGGACATTCTTTCCTGCTTTGTCAAAGATTAATTTGCCATACGTTTGTGGGTCAAATTCTGAGTTCTCTATTCTATTCCATTGGTATATGTGTCTGTTTTTGTGCCAATACTATACTGTCTTGAGGACTACAGCTTTGTAGTAGAGGCTAAGGTCTGGGATTGTGATGTCTCCCGTTTTGCTTTTCTTCTTCAATATTACTTTGGCTATTTGCGGTCTTTTGCAGTTCCATACGAATTTTAGGATAGTTTGTTCTAGCTTTGAGAAGAATGCTGGTGCAATTTTGATTGGGATTGCATTGAATGTGATGTGTAGATTGCTTTGAGTAGTAATGACATTTTATCAATATTTATTCTTCCAATCCACGAGCATGGAATGTTTTTCCATTTCTTTGTGTCTTCTTAAATTTCCTTCATAAGTTTTCTATAGTTTTCATCATATAGATATTTTACATCTTTGGTTAGGTTTATTCCTAGGTATTTTACGGTTTTTCGTACAATTGTCAATGGGATCAGTTCCTTGACTTCTCTTTCTGTTGCTTCATTGTTGGTGTATAAAAATGCAACCGATTTCTGCATGTTGATTTTGTACCCTGCAACTTTGCTGAAATCATGGATCAGTTCTAGCAGGCTTCTGGTGGAGTCTGTCAGGTTTTCCATGTGGAGTATCAAGTCATCTGTGAAAAGCGAAAGTTTGACTTCATCTTTGCCAATTCTGATGACTTTTATTTCCTTTTGTTGTCTGATTGCTGATGTTGGACTTCCAGCACTATGTTAAACAACAGTGGTGAGAGTGGACATTCCTGTCGTGTTCCTCATCTCAGGGGGAAAGCTCTCAGTTTTTCCCCATTGAGGATGATATTAGCTGTGGGCTTTTTGTAAATGGCTTTTATGATGTTTAAGTAAGTTCCTTCTATCCCGACTTTCTTGAGGGTTTGTACTAAGAAAGGATGCTGTATTTTGTCAAATTGTTTTTCTGCATCTATTGACAGGATCATATGGTTTTTATCTTTTCTTTT
>CM053563.1:23164896-23247431 GCA_028646485.1 Cryptoprocta ferox
GAAATTTTCCTTCCATTTCTATTTTTTTGGAATAGCTTAAGGAGAATGGGTATTAACTCTGATTTAAGTGTCTGGTAGAATTCCCGTGGAAAGCCATCTGGCCCTGGGCTCTTATTCGTTGGGAGATTTTTTGATAACTCATTCTATTTCTGTTTTTCTATCTCTTCCAGTTTGAATTTTGGTAGTGCGTGTGTGTTTAGGAGTTTGTCCATTTCTTCCAGATTGTCCAGTTTGTTGGCATATAATTCTTCATAGTATTCCCTGATAATTGCTTGTATTTCTGAGGGATTGGTTGTAATAGATCCATTTTCATTCATGATTTTGTCTATTTGGGTGTTCTCTCTTTTCTTTCTGAGGAGTCTGGCTAGAGGTTTATCAATTTCATTTATTTTTTCACAAAACCAACCTTGGTTTCATTGATCTGTTCAATATTTTTTTATATTCTATGTTGTTTATTTATGCCCTGATCTTTCTCTTCTTCTGCTGGGTTTGTGGTGCTCTTGCTGCTCTGCTTCTAGTTCCTTTAGGTGCTCTGTTAGATTTCCTATTTGCACTTTTTCTAGTTTGTTGAAATAGGCCTGGATTGCAATATACTTTCTTCTTAGGACTGCCTTTGCTGCATCCCAGAGTTTGGATTGTTGTATTTTCATTTTCATTTGTTTCCATATATTTTTTAATTTCTTCTCTAATGCCTGATTGGCCCATTCATTCTTTAGTAGCTTGGTCTTTAACCTCCATATTTTTGGAGGTTTTCCAGACTTTTTCCTGTGATTGATTTCATGTTGCATAGCATTGTGATCTGAAAGTGTGCATGGTATGATCTCAATTCTTTTATATTTATTGAGGGGTGCTTTCTGACCCAGTATGTGATCTATCTTGGAGAATGTGCCATGCCCACTTGAGAAGAAAGTGAATTCCATAGCCACAGGATGTAGAGTTCTAAATATATCTGTCAAGGCCGTTTGGTCCAATGTGTCGTTCAGGTCCATTGTTTCTTTAGTGATTTTCTGTCTCATTGATCTATCCATTGCTGTAAGTGGAGTATTAAAGTCCCCTGCTATTACCACATTCTTATCCATAAGATTGTTTCTGTTTGTGATTAATTGTTTTATGTATTTGGGTGTTCCCGAATTCGGTGCATAGACGTTTATAGTTGTTAGCCCTTCATGATGGATAGACCCTGCAATTATTATGCAATGCCTTTCTTCATCTCTTGTTACTGCCTTTACTTTAAAGTCCAGTTTGTCCGATATAAGTATGGGTACTCTAGCTTTCTTTTGACTTCCAGTAGCAGGAAAGATATTTTCATCTCCTCACTTTCAATCTGAAGATGTCCTCAGGTCTAAAATGAGTCTCTTGCAGACAGCAAATAGATGGATTTTTTTAAATCCATTCTGATACCCTATCTCTTTTGATTGGAGCATTTAGTCCATTTACATTCAGTGTCATTATTGAAAAATATGGGTTTAGAGTCATTGTGTTCTCTGTAGGATTCATGCTTGTAGTGGTGTCTCTGGTACCTTGTGTTCCTTGCAACATTCCCCTCACGGAGTCCCCCTTAGGAAATCTTGTAGGGCTGGTTTAGTGGTGATGAATTATTTCAATTTTTGTTTGTTTGGGAAAACCTTTATCTTTCCTTCTATTCTGAATGACAGGCTTGCTGGATAAAGGATTCTTGGCTGCATATTTTTTCTATTAATCACATTGAAGATTTCCTGCCATTCCTTTCTGACCTGTCAAGTTTCAGTAGATAGGTCTGCAACCACTGATATGTCTCCCTTTGTATGTTAGGGTCCTTATATCCCTCGCTGCTTTCAGAATTCTCTCTTTATCCTTATAAATCCTTTGCGAGTTTCACTATGAAATGTCGTGGAGAAGATCGATTCAAGTTACGTCTGAGGGAAGTTCTCTGTGCCTCTTGGATTTCAATGTCTGTTTCCTTCCCCAGATTGGGGAAGTTCTCAGCAAAAATTTGTTTAAGTACTCCTTCAGCCCCTTTCTCTCTCTCCTCTTCTTCTGGAATTCCTATGATACATATATTGTTCTGTTTGATTGCATCGTTCAGTTCTCAAATTCTCCTTTCGTGCTCCTAGATCAATTTATCTCTCTTTTTCTCGGCTTCCTCTTTTTCTATAACTATGTCTTCTAATTCACTTATTCTCCTCTCTGCCTCTTCAATCCGTGCAATGGCTGCCTCCATTTTATTATGCATCTCATTTATAGCATTTTTTAATTATCAAAACTATTTTAAGGTCCATAATCTTTGTATCAATAGCTTCTCTGGTGTCTTCCCTGCCTTTTCAATCCCAGCGATTAATTTTATGACTATTGTTCTAAATTCTTGGTCAGTTATGTTGCTTATATCTGTTTTGACCAATTCTGTAGCTGTGATTTCTTCCTGAAATTTCTTTAGAGGAGAGTTCTTCGTTTCATCATTTTGGCTAGCTTTCTGTCTCTTGTAAGTTTTTAAAAGCTTGTTATGTGTTCTGCACCTGCAAGTTCTGCTATATGAAAGGAGGCTCATTGATTGTCCAGGGCCTGTCCAATCAGGAAGTGTTCTTTTAATGGTGTCCCTTGGTCTCTGTTGTTGTGCCTTTGTGTACAAAGTACAATGTTGTGTATTTTGGCTTGTTTCTTGAGGTAGCCCTGGAAAGGAAAACAGACAGACAAACAAACAGGGAACAAAAGCATTCAATCACACAGACCAATCAAGCAAACAGCAAACCAAAAGGAAATCAAAAACAAAAACAACAAAAGACAAAGGGCAATCTAAAAGCACAAAACCAGAAATCCCAGCTCCAAATAAAGAACAGGGTGGAGGTAGTGCTGATGGAAGAACATATACAAAGAGAGAAGAGACAGAGGTGGGGAGAAAGAGAAATTGGACATTGACCAGGCAGAGAGACTAAAAGGCTTAATTCAGAGAGAGAAAAAGGAGAATATGGTAGGAGGCAAGGAGAAAGAAATGAAGATAATGTTATCCAGAGAAACTATATAGTCTGATTATTCCAGAGAGAGAAAGGAAGGTAGACAGAGGTGTAGAATATGTATCAAGATAATGAATTAAATGTGACTGTTTAAGTAGACCTATAACCAGAGTACCCAGTCCAGTGGAGGGGACAGATAAGAATGGGATAAGGCAAAATTTATCTGAATAGGAAGAATTGATCTAGAGTTAATCATGGCAATGCATCAATGCTGGTCTTGTCCCAGGTTCTGGTAAAAAAAAAAAAAAGCAGCTCTCGAGCGCGGATGGGCATGGTTTGGTGTAGGCAGGTTTTGCCTCTGCTGTGGGTCCTTTAGGCCACTCCCTGAGGCCCCGCCTAGGTAATTGTGGGGAGAAAAATGGCAGCCCCCCCAGTCCCTTCTCGAACCAAGTGTTGCAAATCACTCTTTTGGATCCGATCTTCCTGTGCTGCAGGCGCAGCCAAGATGGGCTGAGTTCTATGGCTGGGCCGTGTTCTATATCCTGCGCCCAGCGTCATTTCCATATCTTAGTCTGCACGCTTTAATGATACCGCCCAAAATGTAATCTTACAGGCTGGGGTGCTTCCTAGCCAGGGATCGAGTAGGGGGAGTAGGGGAGTGGTTCCTCCTGATGCCAACTGGGACCGGGGCACCCAACCCAAAGAAAGCTCGGCAGTTAGAGATAGGATCTCTCTTAACACCCTGTGGTTAGAGATGGGATGATAGGATCCCTCTCTGTCCTGGGCCGAGGTTTTTCTCTTCTCCAGGGACAGTTCTATGAGCAGTTTCAGCCGCTCTTTCTCTTCCCCTCATCTCTCCACAGAGGGGGCTCCCTTCCCTCTGTGCCTCCTTGTCCTGGCCCATTTTTATCTTTCCCAGTTCACAATCACACACCTATGAGGCTGTCTTCTTAGGGACTCTGTTTCTTTTCCTCCCAGACTCTTGCGGTTCAGCATCCTTTGGCTTCACCCTTCTTTGTTTGAGAGATGTGGGAGGGAAGTATGGAACTTCCTATTTCTCCGGCATCTTGCCTCCCAGAAATTTGTTGCATTTCTATACACCAATGAAGAAGCAGAAAAAGAAATTAAGGTATAAATTCCATTTACAATTTCACCAAAAACCATAAGATACCTAGGAATAAACCTACCCAAAGAGGTGAAAGACCTATATTCTGAAAACTATAAAACACTGATGAAAGAAAGAGGACACAAAAATGGAAAATCATTTCATGCTCATGGATTGTAAGAACAAATATTGTTAAAATGTCTATACTATCCAAATAAATCTCTATCAAAATTTAATGCAATCTGTATCAAAATGCCAATAGCATTTTTCATAGAGTTAGAACAAACAATTCTAAAATTTTTATGGAACCACAAAAGACTCTGAGTAGTCAAAACAACCTTGAAAAAGAAAAGTAAAACTGGAGGCATCACAACTGGGGACTTCAAGTTATATTACAAAGTTGTAGTGATCAAAACAATATGGCCCTGGTACAAAAACAGACACATAGATCAATGGAACAGAATAGAAAACCCAGAAATGAACCCACAACGATACGGTCAATTTATCTTCAACAAAGCAGGAAAGAATATCCAACGGGAAAAATACAGTCTCTTCAACAAATGATGCTGGGAAAACTGGACAGCAACATGCAAAAGACCACTTTCTTACACCATACACAAAAATCAGTTCAAAATGGATTAAAGACCTAAATGTGAGACATGAAACATTCAAATCCTAGAGGAGAACACAGGCAGTAATCTTTTTGACGTTGGCCATAGCAACTTATTACTAGATATGTCTCCTGATGCAAGGGAAATGAGCGAAAATAAGCTACTGGGATGTCATCAAAATAAAAAGCTTCTGCACAGTGAAGGAAAACAATCAACAAAATGAAAAGGCAACCTATAGAATGGGAGAAGATATTTGCAAATGATATATCTCATAAAGGGTTAGTATTCAAAATATATAGAAAACTTATAAAACTCAACACTAAAAAAATGAGAAGACATGAATAGACATTTTCCCAAAGAAGACATATAAATGGCCAACAGACACATGAAAAGATGCTCAACCTCACTCATCATCAGAGAAATACAAATCAAAACTACAATGAGATATCATCTCACAACTGTCAGAAAGGCCAAAATCAACTACACAAGAAACAACAGGTGCTGGCAAGGGAGTGGAGAAAGGGAAACACTCCTGTCCTATTGATGGGAATGCAAATTGGTGCAGCCACTCTGGGAAACAGTACTGAGGTTCCTCACAAAAGTTAAAAATAGGGGTGACTGGGTGGCATACAACTCTTGATTTTGACTCAGGTCATGATCTCACAGTTTGTGAGATGGAGCCCTGGGCCACCCTCTGTGCTGACAGCACAGAGCCTGATTGGGATTCTCTCTCCCTCAAAATAAATAAACAAGCATTTAAAAAAGTTAAAATTAGAACTACACTATGATTCAGCAATTGCACTACTAGGTATTTGCCCAAAGAATAAAAAAATTCAAAGAAATACATGCACCACAATGTTTATAGAAACATTATCTACAATAGCCTAACTATAGAAACAGCCCAAGTGTCCATCAACTGATGGATGGATGAAAAAGAGGTGGAGGGGCGCCTGGGTGGCTCAGTCGGTTAAGCATCCGACTTTGGATCAGGTCATGATTTCATGGTTTGTGAGTTCCAGCCTCGCCTTGGGCTCTGTGCTGACAGCTTGGAGCCTGGAGCCTACTTCGGATTCTGTGTCTCCCTCTGTCTCTCTGTTCTTTCTCTGCCTACACACACACACACACACACACACACACACACACACACACACACCACACACACAATGGAATATTACTCAACCATAGAAAGAATAATATCTTGCCATTTACAATGACACGGATAGAGCTAGAGAGTGAAATAAGTCAGGCAGAGAACATAAATACCATATGATTTCACTCATATGTGGAATTTAAGAAATAAAACAGTGATCATAGGGGGAAAAAAAAGAGAGAGAGGCAAACCAAGAAACAGACTCTTAACTATAGAGAATGAACTGATGGTTACCAGAGGGGAGGTGTTTGGAGGAAGGGGTTAAACAAGTGATGGGGATTAAGAAGCACACTTGATGTGATGAGCACCAAATGTTGTATGAAAGTGTTGAATCGCTTCATTGTATACCTGAAACTCACATTACACTGTATGTTAATTGGAATTTAAACAAAAACTTAAAAAAATAAAGTGAGTTTCTTATAGACAACATGTTGTTCAGTCTTGGTTTTTAATCCATTCTGATAGTCTCTGTCTTTTAATTGGTACATTTAGACAACTGATATTCATATTAATTGTTGATATGGTTGGATTAATATCTTACCATATTCGTAAATTTTTCTATCTGTGGCCTTTGTTCTTTGTTCTTATTTTTGCTTTCTAGTCTTTTTTTAGCCTTTTGTAGTTTTAACTGAGGATTTTATATGGTTTAATTTTCATTTATTATTTTTCTCTTCCGGGTTTGAGATATAATTGACATATGACATTGTAGTAGTCCAAGGTACATAAAATAATGATTTGATGTATGTTTATATTGCAAAATGTTTGCCACAATGATTTTAGTTAGCATCTACCACTTCACATAGCTAAAAATTTATTTTTCTTGTGATAAGAACTTTAAGATCTATTCTCTTGGCAACTTTCAAATATGCAACTCATTACTGTAAAATATACTCACCATGATGTACACAACATCCCTAGAACTTATTTATCTTATAACTGGAAGTTTGCACTTTTGACCTCCTTCACCCATTCCCTCCACACCCTGCCTTGGACAACCACCAATCTGTTCTTTGTACCTAATAGGGTTGTTGTTGTTGTTGTTGTTGTTGTTGTTGTTTTAGATTCCACATATAAGTGAGATCATGAAGTGTTGCCTTTCTCTGCTTGACTTGTTTCATTAGCATAATGTCCCTCAGATCCATTCACGTTGTTGCAAATGGCAGAATTTCTTTCTTTTTATGGTGGTATAAATTCCATTATATATATATTTTTTATTTATCTATAATCCATCAATGGACATTTAAGTGGTTTCTATGCATTGGCTATTGCAAATGCTGCAATGAACATAAGAGTGCAGATAAGTTTTTGAAAGAGTGATTTCATTTCTTTTGGATATATACCTAGAAGTTGAATTGGTATGTTGGTTCTATTTTTAATTTTTTGGGAAACTTCCATACTGTTTTCTGTAGTGGCCACACCAATTTACATTCTCACCAAGTGCACAAGAATTCCCTTTTCTTCTCATTAGCACTAGCTATCTCTTGTCTTTTTGATAACAGCCATTCCAACAGATGTAAGCTGATAACTCACCATGGTTTTGACTTGCATTTCTCTGATGATTAGTGATGTTGAACATTTTTTCTTTTCTTTAAAATTTTTTTAATATATTTTTTTTTTTGAGAGAGAGAGAGAGAGAGAGAGAGAGACCGTGAGTGTGGGAGGGGCAGAGAGAGAGGTAGACACTGAATCTGAAGCAGGCTCCAGGCTCTGAGCTGTCAGCACAGAGCCCGATGTGGAGCTCGAACTCATGAATCGTGAGATTATGACCTGAGCCAAAGTTGGACGCTTAACTGACTGAGCCACCCAGGCGCCCCATTGAACATTTTGTCATGTCCTTGCTGACCATTTGTACGACTTCTTTGGAAAAATGGCTATTCAGTTTCTCTGCCCAGTTTCAAATTGGATTGTATTTTTTTAAAACAGGCATGAGGTGATATTTTATTGTTGTTTTAACTTGCATTTCCCTAATGTCTACTGATGCTGAGCATATTTTTCTGTACCTGCTGGCCTTTCATATACCTTCTTTGGAGAAATATCTATTCAGATCCTTTTCCCATTTTTAAATTGGGTTGTGTGTGTGTGTGTGTGTGTGTGTGTGTCCTTTGTGTTTGCTATAGAGTTATGAGTTCATTATATATTTTGGATATTAACCTCTTATCATATACATGATTCGAAAATATTTTCTCCTATTCTGTATGTTGCCTTTTCATTTTGTTGATTGTTTCCTTTGCTCTGCAGAAGCTTTTTAGTTTAATGTAGTCCCACTTATTTATTTTTTGCTTATGTTGCCTTTGCTTTTGGTGGAATATCCAAAAAAACTAATTGCCAAGACTGATGTCAAAGAGCTTACCCTTTATGTTTTTGTCTAGAAATTTCATGGTGCCAGGTCTTACATTGAAGTCTTTAAGTCATTTTGAGTTGATTTTTGTGTATAATGTATGAAAGTGGTTTAGTTTCATTCTTTGTATATGGCTGTACATTTCTCCCAATGCCATTTTTGTAAAGACTATCCTTTCACCATTGTATATTCTTGATTCCTTTACCATAAAATAATTGAACACATATGTGTGGATTTATTGCTGGACTATATTCTGTTCCATTGATCTATATATCTGTTTTTATGCTAACACCATATTATTTTGATTACTATAGCTTTGTAATGTAGTTTGGGATCAGGAAGTGTAATGCCTCCAGCTTTGTTCTGTCTCAAGATATGTTTGGCTATTCAGGGTCTTGGTGGTTCCATATGAATTTTAGTATTGTGTTTTCCATTTCTGTGGAAAATGCCATTGGAATTTGGATAGGCATTGCATTGAATCTGTAGATTGCTTTGGGTAATATGGACATTTTGATGATATTAAGTCTTCCAGTCCATGAGTACAGATCTTTCCATTTATTTGTGTCTTCTTCAATTATGTTTATCAAAATCTTATACTTTTCCATGTGCGGGTCTCTTACCTCTTTGGTTGTTTTCCCCAAGCCTTTTATTCTTTTTGATGCAATTATAAATGGGATTGCTTCCTTGATTTCTCTTTCTGATAGTTTGTTAGTGTATGGAAATGCAACGGATTTCTGTATATTGATTTTGTATCCTGTGACTTTACTGAACTGATTTATTACTTCTAACAGTTTTTTGGTGAGTCTTTAGGGTTTTCTATATATAATATGTCATAAGCAAATCGTGACACTTTTACTTCTTCCTTTCTAATTTGGATTTATTTACTTTTTTCACTTAGTTGTCCTGGGTAGGACTTTCAGTACTGTGTTGAAAAAAAGTGATGGGAGCGGCCATCCTTGTCTTGTTCCTGATCTTGAAGGAAAGGCTTTCAGCATTTTCACCATTGAGGATGATGCGGGGTGTGGACTTTATTATGTTGAGGAGTTGAGAGTTTTTATCATAAATGGATTTGAATTTTGTCAAATGCTTTTCTGCATATATTGAGATGATCATATGATTCTCCTTTCTCAGCATATCAGTTATACTTCTTTTTCAAAAATTTTTGGGGGGTTACCCAAGAGTTTGCAATATACATTTACAACCAATCCAAGTCCACTTTCCTTTTTTTAAAATTTTTAATGTTTATTTATTTTTGAGAGAGAGAGACAGAGCGTGAGTGAGGGAGGGGCAGAAAGAGAGGGAGACACAGAATCCAAAGGAGGCTCCAGGCTCTGAGCTGTCAGCACAGAGCCCGATGCGGGGCTCGAACTCATGACCCACGAGGTCATGGGATCATGACCTGAGCCAAAGTCAGACACTCAACCAACTGAGCCACCCAGGTGCCCCAATCAAAGCCCACTTTCAAATAACACCCTATCACTTCATGGGTAGTGCAAATATTGATAATAACAAATTAACTCTAATTCTCCCTCCTATCCTTGTATTATTGCCTTTATTCATTTCAATTATATATAAGCATACATAAGCAAATGTATTCAAATATAGTATTGCAATTATTATTTTGAAAAGTTTATCTCCTAAGTCAATTAAGGATAAGAAAAACAAAAGTTTTTATTTTATCTTCACTAATTCTTTCTTAATTTATGTAGATCTGAGTATCTGGCCTGAGTCATTTCCCTTCTCTCTGAAGAACTTATAACTTTTTTCAAGGCATGTAATTTGTCAAAAACTGTTCTTAATTTTTGTTTGTCTGAAAAAGTCTATTTTTTCTTTCTTTTGAAGAGTAATTTCTCAGGGTATAGAATTCTAGGTTGGTGAAATTCCCCCCCCCCAACACCTGAAATATTTCACTCTACTTTCTTTTTGATTGCATGGTTTCTGAGGAGAAATTGCATGTATTTCTTATCTTTGTTCCTATATAGGTAAGGTTTCTCCCCCTTACCTGAAAACTGAAAACTGTTCTTTTCAGTTCTCTTTGCTTTTCAATTTTGGAGGTTTCTACTGATATATCTTCAAGCTCAGAGATGCTTACTTCTGTCTAGTCTACCCTGAACCCATCAAAGGCACTCTTCATTTCTGTTAGAGTGTTTTTAATTTCCAGCCTTTATTTTTGATTCTTTTTTTAGGATTTACATCTCTGCGCTTACATGCTCATGTTTTCTTGTACTCTCTACTTTGTCAATTAGAGCTTTTAGGATATTTATTAATTATACTTGATTTAAATTTTCAGCCTAATAATTTTAGTATCCTGCCATGTCTGGTTCTGATGCTTGCTCTGTCTCTTCAAATTTTGCTTTTTTTAACCTTTAAGTATGCTTTTTAATATTTTATTGGTGGCTAGACATGATGTAATAGGTGAAAGGAACTGCTGTAAATAGGTCTTTAGTAATATGGTGGTAAGATATTAGAGGAGGGGAAACATTCTATAGTCCTATGATTAGGTATCAGTCTTTGAGTGAGACAGTGTAACTAGACTGTAAATTTCACAAGTGTTTCTCATTTTTCCCCCTCCCCTCTTTGGTGGAATGCATTGGCTAGAGTGGGCTAGAATTGGGTATTTTCCTTTTTCCTACATGGAAGGCTAGAGTGGGCTGTAGCTGGGTCTCATCCTCCAGGTCACTTAGGCTCTGCTAATCTTCCAGAAAGTTAGGCTCCGGTTAACTAGTTTCTCCTGAGTGCAGGTCTTATGAAGAGTAACAGAATAGGAAGCAGCCAAGATGGCAGAACAGCGTGGAAGATTTTTTCCATCTCACTTTATGAAATACAGCCAGATCAACACTAAACCATTCTGCACACCTAGAAAACTGATTTGAGGATTAACACAACAATCTGCACAATCTGCGACACAGAACCCAGCAGAATTCACCCCAAAAGAAAGAGCAGGAAGAAATGACAGCCAGGGACTTAATCAACGCAGATACAAGCGAGATGTCTGAACCAGAATTTAGAATCATGATAATAAGAAATTATCTGGGGTCGAAAATAGATTAAAATTCCTCTCTGTGGAGATAGAAAAAGTAAAAGCTAGTCAGGATGAAATAAAAAATGCTATAACTGAGTGGCAATCTCAAATCAATGTCATGGTGGCAAGGATGGATGAGGCAGAGCAGCGAATCAGTAATATAGAGGACAAACTTATGGAGAATAGTGAAGCAGAAAAAAAGAATGAGACTAAGGCAAAAGAGCACGATTTAAGAATTAGATAAATCAGTGACTCATTAAAAAGGAACAACATCAGAATCATAGGGGTCCCAGAAGATGAAGAGAGAGAAAAAGGGATAGAAGGGCTATGTGAGCAAATCATAGTATAAAACTCTCCTAACATGGGGAAAGACACAGACATCAAAATCCTGGAAACACAAAGGACTCCCACAAAATTCAACAAACACTGACCATCAGCAAGGCATATCATAATCAAATTCACAAAATACTCAGGCAAGGAAAGAATTATGAAAGCAGAAAGGGAAAAAAGTCCTTAACCTACAAGGGAAGACAGATCAGGTTTGCAGCAGACCTATCCACAGAAACTTGTCAGGCCAGAAACGAGTGGCAGGATATATTCAATGCGCTGAATCAGAAAAATATGCAGCCAAGAATTCTTTATCCAGAAAGGCTGTCATTCAAAATAGGAGAGACTAAAAGTTCCCCAGACAAACAAAAATTAAAGAAGTTCATGACCACTAAACCAGCCCTGTAAGAAATTTTAAGGGGGACTCTATGAGGGGAGAAAAGATGAAAAAAAAAAAAAAAAGAGCAAAAGCAACAAAGACTAGAAAGGACCAGAGAACATTACCAGAAACTCCAACTCTACAAGAAACATAACGGCAATAAGCTCATATCTTTCAGTACTCACTCTAAATGCCAATGGACTAAATGCTCCAATCAAGAGACATAGGGTAACAGAATGGACAAGAAAACAAAATCCATCTGTATGCTGTTTACAAGATACCCACTTTAGACCTAAAGACACCTTCAGAATGAAAGTAAGGGGATGGAAAACCATCTATCATGCTAATCATCGACAAAAGAAAGCTGGAGTACCATACTTATATCAGACAATATAGACTTCAAAATAAAGACTGTAAAAAGAGACGAAGAAGGGCATTATATCATAATTAAGGAGCCTATCCACCAAGAAGACCTAACAATTGTAAACATTTATGCTCCAAATGTGGGAGAACCCAAAAATATAAATCGATTAATCACAAAAATAAAGAAACTCATTGATAATAATGCCATAATAATAGGGTACTTTAACACCCCACTTAAAGCAATGGACAGATCATCTAAACAGAAAATCAACAAGGAAACAATGGCTTTGAATGACACACTGGACTGGATGGACTTAACAGATATATTCAGAACATTTCATCCTAAAGCAGCAGAATACACCTTCTTCTCCAGTGCACATGGAACGTTCTCCAGAATAGATCACATAGTGGGACACAAATCAGCCCTTAACAAGTACAAAAAGATTGAGATCATACCATACATATTTTCAGACCACAGTGCTATGAAACTCAAAATCAACCACAAGAAAAAATTTGGAAAGATAATAAATTCTTGAAGGCTAAAAAACATCCTACTGAAGCATGAATGGGCTAACCAACAAGTTAAAGAGGAAATTAAAAGTACATGAAAGCCAATGAAAATGATAACACCAGAGCCCAAAACTTCTGGGACGCAGCAAAGGTGGTCAGAAGAGGGAAGTAGAGCAATCCAGGCCTTCCTAAAGAAGGAAGAAAAGTCTCAGATATACAACCTTACACCTTAAACAGTAGGAAAAAGAACAGTAAATAAAACCCCAAACCAGCAGAAGACAGCAAATAATAAAAATGAGAGCAGAAATCTATGCTATCAAAACCAAAAACCAACCAACCAAACAAACAAAAATAGTAGAACAGACCAATGACACCAGAAGCTGTTTTTTTGAAAGAATTAATAAAATTGATAAACCACTAGCCAGTCTGATCAAAAAGAAAAAGGAAAGGACCCAAATAAATAAAATCAGGAATTAAAGAGGAGAGATCACAACCAACACAGCAGAAATACAAACAATAATAAGAGAATATTATGAGCAATTAAATGCCAATAAAATGGGCAATCTGGAAGAAATGAACAAATTCCTAGAAACATATAACCTACCAACACTGAAACAGAAGAAGTAGAAAATTTGAACAGACCCATAACCAGTAAAGAAATCGAATTAGTAATCAAAAATCTCCCGAAAAACAGGAGTCCAGGGCCAGATGGTTTTCCAGGGGAATTCTACCATACATTTAAGGAAGAGTTAACACCTATTCTCTTGAAGCTGTTCAAAAAAATAGAAATGGAAGGAAAACTTCCAAACTTTTCTATGAAGCCAGCATTACCTTGATTCCAAAACCAAAGACCCCACTTAAAAGGGGTGATGAACATGGATGCAAAAATCCTCAACAAGATATTATTCACCATGACCAAGTGGAATTTATACCTGGGATGCAGGGCTGGTTCAATATCCACAAAACAATCAATGCGATTCATCACATCAATAAAAGAAAGGACAGAAACCACATGATCCTCTCAATAGATGCAGAGAAAGAATTTGACAAAATACAACATCCTTTCCTGATAAAAACCATTAAGAAAGTAGGGATAGACGGATCATACCTCAAGATCATAAAAGCCATCTCTGAAAGACCCAACGCTAATATCATCCTCAATAGGGAAAATCTGAGAGCTTTCCCCCTAAGGTCAGGAACAAGACAGGTATGTCCACTCTTGCCACTGTTATTCAACATAGTATTGGAAGTCTTAGCCTCAGCAACATACAACACAAAGAAATAAAAAGCATCCAAATCATCCAGGAGGAAGTCAAACTTTCACTCTTTACAGATGACACGATACTCTATATGGAAAATCCAAAAGATTCCACCCAAAACTGCTAGAACTGATCCAGGAATTCAGCAAAATGGCAGGATATAAAATCAATGCACAGAAATTGGTTGCATTCCTATACACCAACAATGAAGCAACAAAACGAGAAATCAAGGAATTGATCCCATTTGCAATTGCACCAAAAACCATAAAATACCTAGGAATAAATCTAACCAAAGAGGTGAAAAATCTATACACTGAAAACTATAGAAAGCTTATGAAATAAATTGAAGAAGACATAAAAAACGGGAAATTATTCCATGCTCCTGGATAGGAAGAACAAATATTGTTAAAATGTCAATACTACTCAAAGCAATCTACATATTCAATGAAATCCCTATCAAA
Organism: Cryptoprocta ferox; assembly: GCA_028646485.1. NCBI lineage: Eukaryota > Metazoa > Chordata > Mammalia > Carnivora > Eupleridae > Cryptoprocta > Cryptoprocta ferox. The sequence goes on from CM053563.1 coordinate 23,179,349, forward strand.
ATAACACCAGCATTCTTCACAGAGCTAGAACATACAATCCTAAAATTTGTATGGAACCAGAAAAGACCCTGAGTAGCCAAAGCAATCTAGAAAATCAAAGCTGGAGGCTCACAGTCCCGGACTTGAAGCTGTATTACAAAGTTGTAATCATCAAGACAGTACGGTACTGGCACAAGAACAGACATTCAGATCAATTGAACAGAATAGAGAACCCAGAAATGGACCCACAAAAGTATGGCCAACTAATCTTTGAAAAGCAGGAAAGAATATCCAATGGAATAAAGACAGTCTTTTCAGCAAGTGGTCCTGGGAAAACTGGACAGCGACATGCAGAAAAATGAACCTGGACCACTTTCTTACACCATACACAAAAATAAACTCAAAATGGATGAAAGACCTAAATGTAAGACAGGAGGCCATCAAAGTCCTTGAGAAGAAAGCAGGCAAAAACCTCTTTGACCTTGACTGCACCAACTTCTCACTCAACACGTTTCTGGAGGCAAGGGAAACAGAAGCAAAAATGAACTATTGGGACCTCATCAAAATAAAAATCTTCTGCACAGCCAAGGAAACAATCAGCAAAACCAAAAGGCAACCGATGGAATGGGAGAACATATTTGCAAACGATATATCAGATAAAGGGTTAGTATCCAAAATCTTTAAAGAATTTATCAAACTCAACACCCAAAAAACAAATAATCCAGGGAAGAAATGGGCAAAAGACATGAATAGACACTTCTCCAAAGAAGACATCCAGGTGGGCAACCGACACATGAAAAATGCTCAACTTCACTCATCATCAGGGAAATACAAATCAAAACTACAGTGAGGTACCACCTGACACCTGTCAGAATGACTAAAATGAACAACTCAGGCAACAACAGATGTTGGAGAGGATGCGGAGAAAGAGGATCTCTTTTGCACTGCTGGTAGGAATGCAAATTGGTGCAGCCACTCTGGAAAACTGTATGGAGGTTCCTCAAAAAATTAAATTTAGAACTATTCTATGACCCAGCAACTGCACTTCTAGGTATTTATCCAAGGGATACAGGTGTGCTGTTTCGAAGGGACACATGCACCCCAATGTTTATAGCAGCACTATCAACAATAGCCAAAATATGGAAAGAGTCCAAATGTCCATCAATGGATCAATGGTTAAAGAAGATGTGGTATATATATATATATACACACACAATGGAGTATTACTTGATAATCAAAAAGAATGAAATCTTGCCATTTGCAGCTACGTGGATGGAACTAGAGGGTATTATGCTGAGAGAAATTAGTCAGAGAAAGACAAATACCATATGACTTCACTTATATGAGGACTTTAAGATACAAAACAGATGAATATAAGGGAAGGGAAGCAAAAATAATATAAAAACAGGACAAAAACATAAGAGACTCTTGAATATGGAGAACAAATAGAGGGTTACTGGAGGGACTGTGGGGGGGGGGATGTGCTAAATGGGTAAGGGGTATTAAGGAATCTACTCCTGAAATCATTGTTGCACTTTATGCTAACTAGCTTGGATGTAAATTAAAAAAAATTAAATAAAAAAATAAATGAGATAACCTGGGAAGAAGAAAAAAAAAAGAGTAACAGACTACTCTGGCATATTTAAAAATGGTTCTGTTTTCCCCACCCCTTGGTGGAATCATGGGAGGATTTTCCTCTGATATTTACTGTGAGAACCTGGAGGTTCTCTTGCAGGTTAAATTCACAAAAGTGTGGGAGCTTCTCTACGACTGGATTTCCTTAGTGTTTTAAACTGTAGAGTTGTCCACACTAAGTCTCCAGCAATTTGTCAATTACAGTTCAGGGTTTCCTTCCTGCTCTTTCCCCACCCTCACACTGGGTTTTACAGTGGTTTCCACTTGTGAGTGTCTGGTGCAGTTGCCCATGATTCCTTGTATCTGCCTGTCTCTCTCTCTCCAATTTTGGGGTCAGAGATCTGCCCTTTGATCTTACTTCTCTTATTGATCCAAGAAGAGTTGTTGAGTTTTCAGTCTATTCAGCTCTTTAGTTGTGGAACTGGACACTGGAAGTCTCCTTTTTCTGTTTTTTAACTGTATATTTTGTTGTTGAGTTGTATGCTTTATAATTCTGGATGCTAACCCGTTTTCAGATATACGGATTACAAATAGTTTCTCTCATTACAAGGGCTACCATTTCACTCTGTTGATAGTGTCCTTTGATGCACAAAATTTTTAATTTTGGTGAAGTCCAATTTACCTATTTTTTCTTCTTTTGTCAGTGCTTTTGATATATCCAAGAAAGCACTGTCAAATTCAACGTCATTAAACTTTCTCCTTGTGTTTTCTTCTAAGAGTTTTACAGTTTCAGCTTTATATTTAGACAACTCATTTTTGTCTGTGGTATAAGTAAGGGTCTATCTTTGTTTTTTGCATGCGGATATCCACGTCACTGTGTGTGTGTGTGTGTGTGTGTGTGTGTGTGTGTGTGTGTTTGTAAGATTTAGGTTTTCTACATAAAATATTATATTGTCTGTGAATTGATAATTTTATGTCTTCCTTTCTTATTTGGGTGCCTTTTATTTTTTTCCTTACTTGATTATTCTGGATAGGACTTTCAATGATATGTTAAATAAAAGTGGTGAAAGTAGAAATCCTAGTCTTAGAGAAAAAGCTTTCAGCTTTTCACCATTGAGTATGATCTCAGCCATGAGCTTGTCATCTTTATTATATTGAGATATACCTTCTCTCTATATCCAGTTTGTTGAGAGGTGTTTTTTTTTTTTTTTTTTAGTCAGAGATGGATGTTGAATTTTGTCAAATGCTTTTTCGTCATCTACTGAGATGATCATATGATTTTTATCCTTTACTTTGTGAATGTGGTGTGTCATATTGATTGATTTGTGGATGTTGAAACATTCTTGTATACCTGGAACAAATCTGACTTGATTATGGTTTAGGATCCTTTTAATGTTTCCTAATATTTTGTTCAAGAGTTTTGCATTTATTTACATCAGGGATATTGGCCTAAAATTTCCTTTTATTTTGGCATCCTTGTCTCATTTTGGTATCAAGAAATGCTGGGCTCATAAAATGAGTTTGGAAATGTTCCATGATCTACTATTTTTTGGAAGAGTTTAAAAGGCTTTTATTTATTCTTCTCTGAATATATGGTAGAATTTAACACTGAAACCATTTGGGGGTGAATTTTTGCTTGTTGTGAGGTTTTTTGATTACCAATTCCGTCTCCTTATTAGTAATTGATCTGTTTAGATTTTCTGTTTCTTCATGTTCAGTCTGGGTAGTTATATATTTCTAGGAATTATTCGTTTTTTCTAGGTTATCCAATTTGTTGGCATAGTACTCTTCTATGATATTTTGTATTTCTGTGGTCAGAAACATTCTGTGGTCAGTTGTAATGTCTCCTCTTTCATTTATGATTTTATTTATTTGAGTTCTCTCCCTTTTTTTCTTGCTTAGTCTAGCTGAAAATTTGTCTATTTTCTCTATATTTAAAAAAAAACCAGTTTTTAGTTTCAGTGATCATTTTTATGTCATTTTTTTTCTCTTATTTATTGCCACTTTGATCTTTGTTATTTCATTCATTCTACTTGGTGCTTCATTTGTTCTTCTTTTTCTAGTTCCTTGAGGTGCAAATCCAGGTTGTTTATTTGAGATATTTCTTGTTTTTTGATGTAGGCAGTTATTAGTATAAATGTCCTTCTTATAACTGCTTTTGTTCTATCCCATAAGTTGTAGTAAGCTTTATTTTCATTTTAATTTTTTCATTTCTCTTCTGTTATCTTTTTCACCCAATGGTTGTTTAGTAGCGTGTTGTTTAATTTTTACATATTTGTGAATTTTCCAGTTTCTTGTAATTGATTTCTAGTTTCCTATGATTTCAATCTTCTTAAACTTAAAAGACTTGTTTTGTGGCCTAACATATGATTCTGCCAGGAGAATTTTCCATGTGCACTTGCGAAGAATATGTGTGTTTTTGGATGGAATGTTCTGCACATATCTGGTTGGTCTGTCTGGTTGGACATGCCATTTAAATCCAATCTTTCCCTCTTGATTTTCTGTCTGGATGATCTATCCATTGGTGAAAGTAGGGCCCTAAGTTTCCCTACTATTATTGTATTGCTGTCTATTTTTCCCTTTAGGTCTGTTAATATTTGCTATATATATTCACGTGTTCCTAGGTTGGGTGCACAAATATTTTCAAATGTATTATCTTTTTATTGAATTGGCCCTTTTATCATTATATAATAATATTTGTCTCTTATTACACTCTTTGTCTTAAATTCTTTGATATAAGTCTAGTTACCCCAGCTTTTTTGTTTGTTTCCATTTGCATGGAACATCTTTTTTCCATCCCTTCACTTTGAGTTTGTGTGTCTTTATATATGAAGTACATCTCTTGTAGGCAGCATATAGATGGGTCTTGTGTGTGTGTATGTGTGTGTGTGTGTGTGTGTGTTCCCATTCATCCACTGCGTCTTTTTTTAATATTTATTTATTTTTGAGAGAGAAAGAGATGGAGTGTGAATGGGGAGGGGCAGAGAGAGAGGGAGACACAGAATCCAAAGCAGGCTCCAGGCTCTGAGCCATCAGCACAGAGCTCAACCTGACGCTCAAACTCACAGACCTTGAGATCATGACCTGATCCGAAGTCAGATGCTTAACTGACTGAGCTGCCCAGGAGCCCCCATTGGATCTTTTGATATGAGAATTTTCCATTTACATTTAAAGTAATTTTTGATAGGTGTGTACTTATTGCCATTTTATTGTTTTCTGTATGTTTTGTAATTCCTGTTTCTTCTTCCCTTGTTCTCTTCCTTTATGATTTGATGATGTTTTTTGTAGTGATATGCTTAGATTCCTTTATCTATATATTTTTGTGTATCTTTGATAGGTTTTTGCTTAACCATGAGTCCTACATAAGATAATTTATATTTATAGCAGCCTATTGTAGGTTGATAACAACTGAAGCTTGAATGCTTTTGAAAGCTCTAGATTTTTACTCCCTGCTCCTATGTTTTGTTTTTGATGTCATAGTTTACAACTTTTTATCTGGTGTATACTTTAACAAATTATTGTAGTTATAGTGATATTGACTACTTTTGTCTTTTAGCCTTCATGCTAGCTTTATATGTGATTAGCCCACCACCTTTACATTAGATTATTATAAATACATATTTTTATATATTTACCTTTACCATTGAGGTTTACTGTTTAATATATTTTCTTGCTACTAATTAGCACTTTCATTTCAGCTTAAAGAAGTCCCTTTAACATTTTTTTGTAAAGACAGTCTAGTGGTGATAAACTCCTTAGCTTTGCTTATCTGGGAAACTATCTCTCCTTCAATTCTGAAGAACAGCTTTGCCAGTGAAGTATTCTTGGTTGGAAGATTTTTTTTTCTTTCAGGATTTTGATTATATCATGCCACTTCTTTCTGGTCTGTAAAGTTTCTACTGAAAAATTTGCTGATAGTCTTATGGGGGTTTTCTTGTGTGCAGAAAATTTTCTCTTGCTGCTTTTAAGATTCTCTCCTTGTCTTTAAAATTTGTCACTTTAATCATAATATGTCTTAGCGTGGGTCTCTTTGGGTTAATCTTATTTGGAACTTTCTGGGCTGCCTGGGTCTGGATGTCTGTTTCCTTTGTTAGGTGAGGGAAGTTTTCAGCCATTATTTCTTCAAATAAATTTTCTGCCCTTGTTCACTCTCTCTTCTCATTCTGAGATTTCTATAATGTGAATCTTGGTCTGCTTGATGTTGTCCTGCAAGCCCCTTAAACTAGTTTACCTCTTTTACATCCTTTTTTCTTTTTGCTGCTGATTGGGTGAGTTCCATTGCCCTGTCTTCAAGATCACTGATGCTTTCTTCTGCTTCATTTAATCTGGTGTCGAACTCCTCTGTTGTATTTCTTAGTTCAGTTACTGTATTCTTCATCTCTTTGACTTTATCTGGTACTTAAAAATATTTTCTATCTCTTTGTTGAAATTCTCACTTTGTTCATCCATTCTTCTTGTGAGTTTGGTGAGAATCTTTATGACTGTTATTTTGAAATCTTTATCAGGTAAATCACTTATTTTTGTTTCATTAAGGTATTTTTCTAAGGTTTTATCTTGTCCTCTAGTTTGGAACATATTCGTCTGTTTCTTAATTTTCCTAGACTCTTGTTTCCATGCATTACATAAAACAGCCACTTCTCCCACTCTTGATGGAGTGGCCTTATGTGGGAGATGAGCCTTTTCATTCAACTCTGCCCTAGCTCTTGGTTGTCTCTCAAACCTCTGTGATTGTCTAAGTAGCCTACTTTAATTTTTGTGGTTCCCTGTAGTTGAGGGTATGTCAAGACCTGTCAGTGTTACAAAGGGGAGGATTTCAGTCAGCACCTGATTAAAGCTAATTGGAGGCCAAACCCTCAAGTAGCAGCTTTTAAAGTATGTTAAATATGCCTCTTTTAGTAAAATACTGGAAAATGGGTGTTTCTGTCTATTCCCTATGCACTGAGCTCTACAGTGATAGCCAGTTGAGAACTTTTTTATTTTTAACTTTTTTATTTTTATATTTTTACTATCCCATTAAGCTCATGAACACAAATGCCATTGGCCACAAGAGCCAGGTGATCAAGGGACATTCCCTGGTTGGCAGTAACAAAAACTGAGGCACTGGACATAAAAACTGGAGTACCAGGTATGTGTCCAAGCTTCCCTCTGAGATATACCAGCACTCTGGAGTGGGGAAGAAAAGAGTGCAAAGACAGTGTTGGTCCTCTGAGGTCTCAGGAAAAGATTACAGTTGGCTTTTTGATCTGTGTTTTGCTATATGCGTGCCCCTCAGGCCAAAGTTCCAGGACAAACAAATAGGCTACTTGCATAGAAAGACTGAGGGAGTGTTTCAGTCTGCTGTCTGTGCTGTGCCTTGTGTCATGAACTGTCTTTACATTTGTTACAGTTCCTTGGGACCCATGAACACAAAATCCACTGGCCACCAAAGCCAGGAAATCAAGGGTCCCTGGACCGCAGGCACAAGAACTGGTTATTAGATGTAAAAACTGGGGTACCAGATGCATGTACAAGCTCCTTTTTGGGATAACCTGGTGCCCTATAGTGTTCAGGGAAAGGGTGTAAAGATAGTGCTCACCTTATGAGGTCTCTGGAGAGGATTATAGTCAGCACTTAGTTGTGTTTTTTAAAATGTTTATTTATTTGAGGGAGAGAGAGAGAGAGAGGGAGAGAGAGAGAGAGACTGTGAACAGGAGGGGCAGAGAGCGGGAGACATAGAAGCTGAAGCAGGCTCTAGACCCTGAGCTGTCAGCACAGAGCCTGGTGTGGGGCTCAAACTCATGAACTATGAGATATGACCTGAGCTGAAGTCAGACACTTAACTGACTGAGCCACCCAGGTGCCCCTTAGATGTATGTTTAATGAGAAGACTGCCCCTCGGGCTGCAGTTATGAAGATAAGGCAATAGGCCTCACTCAGAGAAAGACTGGCACTTCAATCTCTTGTTTCTCTGCCATGTCCTGGGGATGGTAGTTGGTTAAATACTCTTTTACAGTTCTGTGGACTCCACAAGCACAAACCCTATTGGCTATCATAGCTAGGCAATCTAGAGTTGTCCTTTAGGCAGGAGCCACAAAAATTAGGTTTCCAGACAAGTGTACAAGTTCTTTCTGGAGATACCAGTGAGCTGGAGTGAGGCAGAGGGAGAGCACAAAGATGGCACCTGCCAGCCTCCATTTATGAGAATATTTTAGTATGCCTCTAATGTGTGTTAAATTGGATGCCCTGCCTCTCAGACTGATGCTTTTAGAAAAGGAAATAATTCTCTTTCACACTTTTCAGTCAACTGCCTATGTGCTGGGCCCTGGGGTACATGAATCTGCATTCATGAACACTTTAAGAATTATTTTTCAGTCTTCTGTAGTCTTGTAGGTCTCATGAACACAAGCCCCATTGGCTTTTAAAGTTAAATGTTTTGCAGGATCATCTCACAAGTGCAGGTTTTAGAAGTTGGTATATCAAATGTAGAGTTCAAACCTTTCACCTCTCAGGGAGAAGAAGGTCAGTTTGTAAGTTTCCTCCTGATATTGGGTCACCACAGTAAGGGTGGATTTTATGGCAAAATTGTGTTTCAGCCTTTCCTATCCACTTCAATGTGTTTTTTTCCTCATTTGACCAATGTGTAGGAATTGCTCAGCTAGTTTTGGGTTTTATTCAGAAGAAATTGTTCCATATATAGCTGTAGATTCAGTGTTTCCATGAGAAGAAGTGAATTCAGGATCCTCCTATGTAACTATCTTGAACCAGAAAGTGCTAAGTCTATTTCTATTGACTGATTTTTCTTCCTGTTACAGATCAGGTTTTCATAAATCTACATATGTCTACTAATTTTTATTGAATGCTAGACATTATAAATTTTGCATCATTGTGTCCTGAATTGCTGTTATCTTTTAAAAAGTGTTGGACTTTGTTCTGGAAGGCAGTTAAGTTACTTGCAAGCCAAATTGATTTTTTTGAGGCTTGTTTTTAAACTTTTTAAGGGTGACTCTAAATTAGCCTTTCCTCTAGGATTAGTTTAGAGCCACTACTAAGACCCTATTTGGTTTTCTTCTGAAGACCCTGTGAATTTGGTAAGGACTCTCTATTCTCACTGGTGGGAACTTGGATGATGATAGGTCCAGGGTGAACTCTGGGAATTATTGAGTTTATAGCTCTTCAGTAATTGTTTTCTTTTTCCCCAGAGTTTCTCCTTTGCCCAGCTTAATGAAATTTCACCATACACAGTTTAGTATCTAGCCAAAGATTCAAAGGATCCCTGTGTAGATTTAGAGCTTATTTTATAATTCCTCCTTTTTGATATTGTGACCCACAAATTTTAGCTATTTCAGTTCTCCCAAACTCTGATCTCTATCTTCTCAATTTAGCAGTACCTACTGTCATCTAGTAAGGTTTCTCTTTCCTGTACCACAATCCAGAAATTGCCTCCAGGCAGAAATCGTGGAATTCACTTTGGTTATTTCCCTTCTCTCAAGGATCACAATCTTTTGTTTTCTGTTGTACAATATTTGAAAAAATATTTTGTACACTTTTTCAATTGTTTATAACGTAAATACAAATCTAAACACTTTTGCTCTCTCATGGTTGGAAGTGGAAATGGGGCTGGTACTTTTGATCCTTCCCTTCTTTGTTGTGTAGTACTATCTCTCAGGTTAGGCCCTTCATAACTCCCCTCTTAATTATTCTAAAAGCTGCCTTCTTTTCTCCATCAACCCATCTGCCCTGTGCTCTATGTTTATTTTTATCTTGTTTCTCTCTTGTTTCACTACATTTCATCTTGTTATTCAAAAATATTTAGTGACTTCTGGAGTAATATATGTTGTTTTTCCTGTTCTTCTCTCTTTCAGAAACTATCCTCCCCTCATTTTATTGTAGTGGAAATGTCAATCTCTATCCCCTGCCCCAATTTTACACACTCAACTGGGTCTACCCAATCTTAGCACTTTGTTTCATTACAATAGTGATTGTTCCAGGGGTAGACAGTGCCAATCGTAGACTTCTCTGGGACTGATATATGGACACTGAGAAAAAGGGATGCTCTTCTGACTGAGTGTGTAAGGCTGGGAGAATGTGAATTTGGGACTGTCAAGGACCATCTTCCTCTGCTTCATGGAAAAAGATTTTACTGCTGTAGCAGAGAATGATGTCAGCACACTGAATGAAGAAGAAATACACACACACACACACACACACACACACACACATATATATATATATATATATTTGTGAGAGGGGGTGGAGAGAGAGAGATGAGAAAGGAAAGGAAAGGTAACACTGTTAGCTCCCTGGATCAATATGTGTATGAAGCCAGCAAATCCCTATACCTCTCAGTTCTTTGAACCAATTAATTTCCTCTTTGATTAATCTAGTTTGGGTTGAGCTTCTTACTTCTGAATAAAGTTGAGTTAAAAGAGTTTTCTCTGTTTTTGTAATAAAATGTAGCTTTAGGAAAGCTACTCACTAACACCAAAAGATTTCCCTACTTTTGGTACTTTGTGCTGACATTCCTATCAGGTGTGCCATTCTAATGCTTATCATAATGCTAGTCAGAGCAACTCTGTGGTACTGTGGAAAGACCTCAAGTTTCAGAGTCAGAGAGACCTGGTTTGGAACTTTTTTGCTGCCGATTAGCTGTGTGATCTGAAAGGTCAGTGCTTATATTTTACTTCCTTCCCCAGTAAAGAGTGGAGGAAGTAGGAAGTTCCATAGTACTAGTAAGAATTGGATTTAACCATGTACAACTGAAAACCCAAGGTAAGAATACTTTGAGCATATAGAAACTTCTTTCTCGTGTAAATTAAGTCTCGAAGTAAACACCCAGGCTTTACAAAGTCATCAGGCAGACGTCTTTCTACATTTTTGCTCTACCATATTAACATATGGCTCAATTTAAAGAGTATTTCTTTGGGGCACCTGGGTGGCTCAGTCGGTTGGGCGTCCGACTTCAGCTCAGGTCATGATCTCGCAGTTTGTGGGTTCGAGCCCCGCGTCGGGCTCTGTGCTGACAGCTCAGAGCCTGGGGCCTGCTTCTGATTCTGTGTCTCCCTCTCTCTGCCCCTCCCCTGCTCACGCTCTGTCTCTCTCTGTCTCAAAAATAAACAAACATTAAAAATTAAAAAAAAAAGAGTATTTCTTTGTCGAAGTCAACAGGACCTATGACACATAATTAGCGTGTTCTTTCCACCCAGGTACATGAAGAGGTGATTAGGGGAAATGGATGGGCATTTTTCTGTGTTGGAAATTTTGTCTTCAGAAGAAAGCATTCCTTTGCTCCTATTGTTCACTGCAGTTAGTAGAATCTGCCTAAACAGAGTTGGATACTCTCTGAATTTCCAATAAACAGGAAGAGTTATGATCAAACACTATGTGACAGTAGCAGCTATGGTGAGTGGCAAATTTCTTATCAGCCGATGAAGATGGTGCTTTGCTTAAAATGATTAGGCTTAGTTAGGGTTTGGGGATGACAAGGAAAGGACAGATATAGAAAAGCTAAATGACTTGGAGACTCTAGAGATATGGGTAAATATGAGGTCAAGTTTCTCATAGATGCCTGGAATCTCCAGGGCCCCCCTCCCTCCATCTACCATGATCCCCAGTATGACTCTAGCATCATTTTATGGCCTCCCCTTTTCTGTATCTTTATCCTTTCTAGCCTCTGAATTGTTCTCTACCTTTCTAGTCCCTATCTCCTCCAATATATCTTCATATCAGAACAAGAAGGGTCTTCCAAATATATGATTTTCATAACATTGCTTTTCTGTTTTGGTAGCTTATAGGGTTATATATTTAATTATTTTTGCAACATAGCTGCTGTGTTTTGATCATTCAGACCTGTCCATTTAGGAGCTATGATGCTAATTTAAGAGGTTAAAGCAGAGAATAAATAGCTAGATTCTCAGGAGATTTTATTGATACTCAACATGCAGCATGTTTTTAGAACTAAGCCATTTTGCATTTCATAGCTGGAATACAGAGTCAAGATGGTCTAAGTCATGCTGTGTTAACAAAGGATCCTGAAATCTAGGTGGCTCAACAAAAGTGTTTCTGTTGTTTGTTTGTTTTTTGCTTATTCTCAGTGGGCAGCGTGGGTGTGCATACAGACACTCGGGGAACCAGTCATCCCCATCTTGTAACTGAACCAAATGGACCATGTGTTCTTCTCTCTGAAGCAAAAGAGGCCACTGCCAAATGTCTGTCCTAGGAGCTAGGTCTGCTCCCCTCATCAGAGTGTAAGTTCCCTGAGGACAGGGACTGTGTGTTGTATTTATCTATTTTTTCATTTTGTCAAAAATCTGGGTGAAGATGGTATTGAAGTGAAGTTTGGCCAAGAACACAGAAAGACCCAAATTCTGCTTGTTGTTTCTTACCAGAACTCTGAGGGCAATGAGGAATGGCAAATGAGAAACTGGTGCTTACATCTGAATGCAGAGAACTCTGGCAAGCTGGACTGGGCAACATGGACCAACTTTTTTACTTAGACTACCATGAAAAGGTGGAAGAGTATGGGTTCTGCTCTGCCTATGTTGTCATTCACTGTCAAGACTCAAGGCTCAATTCTTACCATCAAGAGGAAAGGCTGGTACATTCCACTCTTTCCAGAGCCAGAAAATTTTAATCAGAGATTGAGGTTATATAAAGCTCTAATCTCCAGTACCTGGTACCGGGCTGACCCAGGCCTGTTCCAGGGTTGGTGCCATGTGGGACAGGAAAAGGGAGATGAGAAGGGGTGGATAGCTCTGGTCTCCTTACCTCCTCACCCCATGTACACAGATCTGCTGATATGAGCTGTCTCCATTCTTCAACCCAATCCGTGTTCACAAATCTGACCAGTCCATAGAGATTCCTCTTCTTTGGGCAACTGAAGAAGAGGATCAAGAAAGGAAAGTTTGAATATTAATTAATTCAAGGCAGCATATTAATTACATTAAAAAACTTTTATTGCACATTTCCTATGGGCCAAACATGCCCATATCAGGACTGGGAGCAAACAGTATTTAACTAATGATATAACAGGGTGTAATTTTTATTCAGCATATACTCAAAATTAAATCTGCTTGGCTGCCACCTAGTAGAGTTTGCAGAAAACAACGATGATGAGTAGGACAGTGGTAGGTGTTGTTTATTCAGTGTTTGCTATGTACCAGTCTCAGTATTAAATGCAAATGCTACTCAATTCTCACAGCAAACCAGAGGGTGTGGATGTTATTATGCTCTATTTTTTAGGTAAGCTGACTGGAGTTCAGAGAGGTGAAATGGCTAACCTAAAGACACACAGCAAGTGACATCCAGGGCCAGATTTGAATTAAATTCTTCCTGGGATAATATTCCCAGTTTTTTTTTCAGGTTGGTTTCCATATAGTACCCAGTGCTCATCCTCATCCAACAAGTGCCCTCCTCCATGCCCATCACCCCTTAAAAATTTTAATAACCATTATTCCAATCATACTAATTCCACTACTAATAAAACATATACTTGTCATCTGTCAGGTGCTGTTCTGAGCACTTTACATGTTCCTCTCATTGAATCTCCATAAGAGCACTGTGAGGCAGGTACCATTATTATCCTTATTCTTCAGATGAGGCAACTGAGCTTGAAGTTTTATATGTAGTAAGTGGATCCTGGTTTGAATTATACAGGCTGTCTGGATAATGATGATGGCATACTCATAATTATAGCACTTATGTTAATAAATAAATAAATAAAACTGTGTATGTGTGTGTATGTGTGCTTAATAATCATATACATACACTGAAGTGGTGAAGTTGCAGAATAATGGGGCACACTTATGATGGGCTTCTAGAATTCACATGGATTTGCAGAATAATGGGGCACACTTCATGATGGGCTTCTAGAATTCACCCATGTAGACATGGGTTTGTCTCCCATGACTACACACATGAATGGAAGCTCCATGAAGCAGGCATCTTTCTTTTATTCCCTGCTGTTTCTGAACTGCCAGCAAGGTGATTTTCACATGGAGGGTACTCAGTGGCTCAGAGCCTCCCTCACATTTCTTCTGTGTACAGGATACAATGTGGTTAGTAGTTACATGACAACAAGGGGAAGATCACTGGGCTGGGAAGGAGAAATGAATGTGGTAAGTCTTCCTTGACTTACCTTGCTAGTTGGGTGAACTTGGCCATTTCCTTCCATCTCAACTGCTCTTCCCTCTCTGGGCTGCTGTAGGACTTGGTGCCAATGGGCTACGAGAGAGCTGTGTAAACTCTAAGGTGCAAATAAGGCACCTTAGAGTTACTTCCATTATTTGTATTGTTACAAGTCCTAGCTCCTTTGGTTGCATTATTTGTAAGTAACAGAACCTTGTAAATATTACTGCAGCAGTGAGGTTTTTCTAAGAGGATACATATGCCAAACAGGGAGATGAAACTCAGACTTGTCCCAGGAGGGACTAGAAGGGTTTCAAGGTCTTTCTACTGATGGGGTTATTTTGCCCCTTAGGCTGGAATTTGCATATGTGCCATCTTAAGGTAATATAACATTTCCTCATATTTGCCTTTACCATTCCTGCTATTGCTGACATTCTTCCTCTCTGTTTCCTGAGTGCTGCTATCCACCATCATGTTTTTCTTGTGCTGATGGCTCCTGCTTCTGAAAACTTCAACTCATTTATGGTCCCTACTACTTCAGGGAATGCCTCTGTGTGCACCCTTAGGACTTAGGCTTTGGCCACAAAAGATTCTAGATCAGATTCCTGAGGGATGGAATCTGACAGTCTTCTTTATCTTAATTCTCTCTCTCTCTCTCTCTCTCTCTCTCTCTCTCGAGCATTTCCCCTCAGGATACCTCATGGGTCAATGTCCACCCATGGTCCAATAACCTGTACATAGCTAGGGGATGGTGCTATGGCTTCATTTAACTCTGTCTTGGACCACTCACTCTTGGAAAAACCAGCCACCATGTTGTGAGGAAACTCAAGCAGCCTTGTGGAGAGGTCCATGTGATGAGGAAGAGAGGCCTCCTGTCAACATCCAGCACTAATTTTCCAGCCATGAGAGTGCACCTTCTTAGAAGCAGATTTGCCAGTACATCGTCAAGATTTCAGTTGATTTAACGTTAGCTGACATCTTGACTGTGACTTCACAAGAATTGCTCAGTTAAGCTGCTCCTGAATTTCTGACTCACAGAAACTGAAAGATGATAAAAGTTTATTATTGCCTTTGGCCAATACGTTTCATAGGAATTTATTGTGCTGCAATAGTTAGCTTATACTGAGTGAGTCTTGAGGAAAATAGGTACACCCTAGCAACACAGCAGGTGAAATTATTGCAAGGTCTTCAAGCAAGGAAGATTAGTCTTCTAGATACAGGAGGAGGTGCTGGTCCTTTCTATGAAAAAGAGCCTCAGAAATACCTTAGGCTTAGGATCTTCTGCTTCATCTAGATCCACCCCGATATCCCTATTTTAAGTCCAGCGTCCCGCTCCTTCCCAATAAGTGCCTTAAATTTTACATGAGACTCGGTGAAACTGAGAATTAAACTTAAGTTGTAATTCTGCAATTCACATAGTTAAGTTTTGGGTTTGTTTTTTTGTTGAGGTGGGACCTGTAGGTGCAAGAAATAATAATTAGTTTTAGGGCTACCATCAAAGCTCTCTGGTTCTCTGACCATGACTTAAGGTCAGCATTTAAAGCTCTTAGTTTGTCATTTTCTTTCTTAATCTCCTTAGGACAATTAGAAGCAACCATCTCACAATATGGTCCTTGACGTGATTGTCATTTCTCTAAGAGTTAAGTGCAGCAACCACTTGGTTCCCAAGGCACTTGCTTCAATAGGCACTCCATCACAATCAATTACAGGTGATAATTTGATTCATCATGATGTCACTGCCCACTATGGGCTACTATTTCTAACATCCCATTTCTCGATGGGACCTCAGCACAGCATTCAAGTCCAAGGACATGACTAAACTAAACTCAGAATCCTATCGTTGAGGATCAGTTTCCTAGGATCAGTCCTGGTATCAAATATTGGATCAGTCAGAGTCAAGTCAGGGGGAAAAAAGCTCAGTAATTTTCTTTACATTAAGTTATCTCTTTAAAAGGACTTAAAAGGCAAAAAGGGAACACTGAGGTATCAAAAGGTAGTAACTGCAGAAAGCATAGATTATTCTTAGGGCTTGAGAAACAAAGTGAAGTTGATCAGGTCATTGAAACCTAGATTCTTGGAGGAGGGACTCTGAGAGGAGTGTGCTGCCAGCTGGTGCTGGGATGTCTGGGTGGATGGGGAGGATGCAGTGTGGTTATTTCTGGGAGTACTGGGAGAAGCAGGAAGATGGGACCAATTGTTGCCATTGGGATGAAGGGCCATGGCTGGGATGATGCCAGCAGGAAACAGCTAAACAGAAAAGAGTAAGTCTTTTCTCCCTCCTCCAGCATTTCAGTCCCTCTCTCATGCCCTCTCTCAGCAGCACCAAGCAGGAAGACAGCTGGAAAAGGAGAGGTTAGGTTGGAGAATCTTAGCCCCACATTTCAGAGAAGAGTATAGAATGGGGGGGGGTTGCTGATAATAATAACTTAATAACCTGAATACTGGCTCCCATTGGCTGGGCCATCTGTAAGGCCTGATTGGGATGCTGAAGTCCTAGGATAACCCTCCAACTAAGGGAATTTTATTTAAGACTAGGGCTCCCCTAAAAGAGTGCCTGAAACCCAAAGACAAGAGTATAGGAAAGACTCCATACTATTTTGTCTCCTTCCTCCTGCTCCCAACTCTGGCCCTACAGACAGTGTGAGCTCCGTTAAGGGCGGGGGTACTCTTTTGTGGTTACTCCAACCACTATGCCCCCCAATTAGAGCTCTACTGCAGGAGAACATTTTTGTGTTTTTGAGTAGCATGAACAGGCTTCCTTTCTTTTTTTAGCACTTAAACTTTCTTTTCTCATTAGCACAGTCTTCTGGAGGGAGAGGAAGGGGCAGAAGAGCTAATTAGTGAACCTGGGTGACTGCCTCATACCTCCAACCTTTCCCAAACATCTGCCCCCTACCCCTCCCCGCTAGAGAAAGCCAGAACCTGCTGCTAGCTGACTTTCTCTTTTGAGAAACTATCAAAAAACATTTGCAAATAACTATGATTGCCTTAAAATGGAGGAAAGAAGCACATTTTCCAATTACAGCCTGGGTGATTGCTCCGGCTTGTTTAATTAATGGAGTGTGCATCTGTTTGCTGAGGCCCTTTTGAATGTGTTTTCTGGAGTTCCTTAATTAGTTACAAAAAGCTGCAGGTGTACTGGCAGGGGAGAACAGTAGATCTGGGATGTCTTCCAGAAGAGAGAATCTTTTTTAATGTAAATATTTAGTCGTATGATGATGAGGTTCATTTTAAAGTTCTCTTCCCTATTTGGTCTGCGTGCACTGGTGTTGGAAGATATATTCGGGCTCCATTTGGATTGTTGACAAAATAAATTGAAATGGAAGACACCAATTTTCATTATGACAGACACTTATATGCAGTTAGACCATCACCAGGATGACAAGTTATTCTCGTGCTGTCACTATGAGGCTGCTGCCTGGTTTTTCAGGCAAAGATGCTTGCAAGGGGAGATGAGATGTTGCATACTAATTCTGTGGATTGAATTGCAACATTATATATGTTATATCAGGAAAGCGGGGGAGTGGGAGGGGGGGCTTTGTCCTCTTGGTAACCGAGGATTGTCTCGGCAATGTAAACATGGCTTTCTGCCTGGATCTGAGAGATGATGTTACTGTTTGAAAGGTGTTGAAGGCTGAGTTTAAAGAGTTTGTGATGATAGAGTGTGTGGGTGTTGGAGGTTGCACTCTGATCAACTATAGCAGTGGTCTGCAAACTATGGCCTAAGGGCCAAACTTTGCCAACTGTTTTTTTTAATGTTTATTTATTTACTTTGAGAGAGAGGGAGAAGCAGAGAGAGAGAGGGAGAGAGAGAATCCCAAGCATGTGTCAGCACAGAGACTGACATGGGCCTCAATCTTACTAACTGAACTGTGAGATGGTGATCTTAGCTGAAATGAAGAGTCAGATGCTTAACTGACTGAGCCACCCAGGTGCCCCAGGCCCACTGTTTTTTAAATAAACTTTTATTGGAACACATCCATTCTCATGTGTTCACATCTGTGGCTGTTTTTGCCACATTGGCAGAGTTGAATAGTTGTGACTCTATGGCCTGCACAGCCTAAAATGTTTACCCTCTGTCTCTTTGTAGAAAAAGTTTGCTGACCTCTGAATTATAGTGACATTGTGGTCTACTGGATAAAGCTCAGGGAGAGGGTCTGTGCCTTCTGTAGTCTTCTTTCCAGGCCTCAGTTTCCAGATGTCTAAATTGGGGCTGAAGTTCCTACCCTTTGTGTCTTAGAGTGCTGTGTGAGATAAATAACTGAAAATTTTCCCAATGAATTTTTGTGTTTTATCACTGAAAAGCACATACTCAGTAATAGACAAAATGGAAGATATTTTTTTATTCTTTCCTTGATGTTCTCTATCCTGTGAACCAAGATTAAGACAAGTGAGGCACTGAAATAAAACATTACTTGGATCAGCCTCTGTGTTTGCCATTACTGCTTCTCTCTCACATCTTTTGTAACATTTACAGGACAAAGAGACTCTTCTAGCCTAGGAGAAAAGATGCACACACGACTGTCTCAAGGGCAGTTCATTGCTTCTCCCAGGTACCTCCCATTCTACCTGCAGGGTCCTCATTGTTTTATTACAGGAAATACAGGTGGAAGCATCTTTATACTGTAAATCTTAATTTTTAATTTTTTATGTAGGTTTCACGTCCAGCACAGAGCCCAATGTGAGGCTTGAACTCATGACCCTGAGATCAAGACCTGAGCTGAGATCATGAGGTGGATGTTCAACTGACTGAGCCACTCCAGGCACCACTGTAAATCTTAATTTTTTAATGTTCAAAACATCTCACAACATTGTTCTTAAGATTTCATAAATCAGAGTTCCGCTTCTGGGCCAGGATTAAAGTTTGAAGGCAAAATTGATTTTAGCAAAGCATCTTGTGAACGTTTAGGCACAGCATGGTGAGCAGAATTGATGCCCTTCTTTGTTTAACTCCAGCCACATCATGGTGCCCACATAAATAATTCAATTAAGCAGCTGAGATAGAGAGGCTTATAGAAACTGCTCTTAACTAGCTAGGTGACCTTCAACAACTCCTCTGCCTCCTCTGAAGGGCTTGGGATAGATGCTAACATGCCTGTCTATATAAAAATTCACTATATGGACACTGATTCCTATTATCTGGGTAATGGAAAAATAGTCTCTTCCAACACATCTTTCCCTTTCTAATTCCGCATACCCTATTAAGTCTGGTCTTTGCTAGTGGCCCTTATGTGACAAAGCAAGGTGGGATAAGCAGGCAAGAAGGGGCGTGTGGTCAGGGTTCTGGGGACAGACACAGATGTGCAAACAACAGAAACTGACTCCTGCAAA
Source organism: Cryptoprocta ferox (assembly GCA_028646485.1). Taxonomy (NCBI): domain Eukaryota; kingdom Metazoa; phylum Chordata; class Mammalia; order Carnivora; family Eupleridae; genus Cryptoprocta; species Cryptoprocta ferox. The sequence continues at coordinate 23,198,336 of CM053563.1, forward strand.
GTTAAGCAGAAAAACAACATTTTGAGAGGTAAGTAGGGGAGTCCACAGGGTTGATAAGAAGGCTGGAGAACAGGGACCGAGGGAGGGTGTGTAGCTGAGGACACAGCCAGCATCATGCCCTGGAACACACAGCTGGTTCCCCTACCTGAATCCCTGCTAAGGACCACCGATGTTCATTTGTGTGGATGAGAAAAAAGGTCCTGCTTTGCCAATGCATGCTTGGAGGATCAGCTTGGTGGGCAGAGTGGACTGGACTCAGCCCTCCACATGTCCTTACCCAGGCACCTTAGAGCAGTGGTCAGTGGCAGCCCTCTCCTGCTCCACCAATCCCTGACCCTCAACTCCACTAGTGCTGTATCTGACGATCTCCACTTAGCCAGCATTTTCATGTCACTGCATTGAGATGTAGAGTTCTGGGCAAGAGCACTGGTTTGGTTTACTTTGAGCCTTGTCCACATCCAAGCTGCTGGGAGGGGGAAATATGCATCTCCTTTGGCGACCATAGTGAGAATTGGCTTCCCGTAGTTGGGTTACCCTCAAACTGGGAAGATATTTCCACATCAGGTAGTCAAACAAAAGGCAATATGCAACTGCAAACTTTGACAAGAACAGGTACGCAGGTTGTTCACTGCAGAACTCTAGAGGGCGCCATTCACACGGCGATTTACGTGAAGGGTGCCCACCCAGGTTGTGCAGTGCACAGCAGCTTTGTGCAATAATCAGCACCAGTTCACACGTTCACCTTCTCTTTTCAGCATTCTGTGAATGCTGACCCAGCAGCCCCCGGTTCTCTTTGTCTCCAGAGAACATCACATCAAATTTGGAATTACACGATCATTTTGAATACATTGAACAGGAGCAAGGATTTAATTGCTGGCTCCGTGATGTGACTTGGGTGGAAAATATGCCCGTTGTCATTCAAATGTTTTCACAAATACATAATGACAAATTGATCATTTGCCATCTTCAGAGATTTGCTTCACTGAGATGATCTTTCTCAGACCTTTACACAATTCCGTTTCCTTTGTTCAAAGGAATTTGCACTGGAAACACCATATGGATATTATGAAAGAAGGTAATATTTAGACTTGCAGCAGATATGCTTATATTTAATGTTCAATTTTGAATACCAAAGGAGGGAAAAATATTTCTAGTGATTTTATCAGCAAATGTGCCTTCAACAGTTGTTAAGGGTTTCAAAATAGAGTTTAAAAGATTTTTTTCCTCCGACTGCCCTAAAAAATCCTATAGTTTGCTCTCCTTGGTTGAGCTGTTTATGTTCATTTTCCAGAGTTTAATAACAGAAATTTCTCTTTCCATTATTTTATCTAGAAGCCTATATTTTGACATAAAACCAAGAAGCATTTCTACTTCTTACATTTTATTTTCCCCACTTCTGAAAGCAAAAGTAGTTCAATTAAATATCATCTGAGGGCTCCTTCGAGGCAGAGACCTTTGGAAATTGCTCTAACCCTTTAACATTTAGAAAAGCATATTTATAGAAGCAGAATGTCTTTGCAGTATGTGCTCACTGTTCAGAGAGGGAAAAACTGCCTGACTCTACTCTGAAAAATGAAGTAATTCCATTTCAAGGCTAGCCATTAGGAGTAATGGAGAGGCTGCCCAGACGGAGCCTCGAGTGTCACAGTCCCATCAGATCGGATTCATGTTTAGGTTTTAAATTAACTACAAGAAGAGTGCCCACTTCTGTTTCCACTGGATTGGGGAGGGGAGCATTAGGGTGGAGATTTGGGGGGGGTGGTCTTTGAAATCACAAGAAGAAATTTCCTCCATGCTAAGAGGGAGGGAGTAACACATCCATTCTCTCATTTATTCAGTGATCCATTCATTGGTCCATTGATCCATCCACTCTTCCAACCTTCCTAGCATTTATTCAATACATATTTATTGTGTACTTACTATTAACCAGATCCCATAGATGAATGGTACACAGAGTCGCGAAATAGGATGCTAGAGAGACAGATTCAGGAGCAGAAATGGATAAAGGTAAATAAGGGAAGGCAGAATGGCAGAGTGGGACTAGGGAGGTGGGTCAGTAGCAAGAGGAAGAAGGTCAAATTTATTTTTACATTAGCATTTTAAGACTTTTCAGATTCACTCACCAATTGCTTCATGTGGATTCTCTACTGTGTAGAATTTCCATGACCAAGTGTATTCTCGTTGGATGAATTCATTCATTCATTCATTCAACAAACATATATTGATAAAGGGACTGTTCCAGGTCTTGGGTATACAGCAGTAGACAAAAAAGACATGCTGTCTGGGCTTATGGAATTTACAGTCTAGTGGGAAACAAATATACATAATTAAATACCTATTTATAATTGTAAAACAGGCCACAAAGGAAAAGGAAAAGGTATGATGATGATTTATTGAACAGTTATTAAAGCCAGGCACCATTTCAGGTGTTTACATGTGTTATATCTCATTTGCCCCTCAAAACAAGCTATTTTAATAACTATTTATACTATGTTTCTAGTTTTATTGAGAAATAATTGACATACATTACTGTATAAGTTTGAGACAGGAAGCATGATGGTTTGATTTATATGTGTTGTGAAATGCTTACCACACAATAGGTTCAGCTAATTTCCATCTTCTCATACAGATACAATAAAAAGAAAATAAATTAAAAAAAAAGGGAAAACATTTCTTGTGATGAGAAGTCTTAGGATCTACTCCGTTAACAACTTTTCTATATATAACACAGCAGTGGTAGCAATTGTCTTCATGTAAAACAACTTTATTTCTATTTCCATTTTTTACAAATGAGGAACCAAATGCAAAACAATAAGTATGGGGTGACATCATTTTGATTAGGGGGTCAGATAAGGCATTTTGAGGGATGGATGCATGTGTAGGAGTTAGCTGGGTAAGAATATATTGGACAGAGGTGACAAATAGCTGGTGTGAAGGTCCTGGGGCAAGAACGAGCTTGGGGCGGTAGAGTAAGTCAAAGTTGGCTGGTGCTGGTGGTACATGGAGTGGACTAGATATTGAGAGCAGGGGTAGGGTAGGGAATACGGGGCCTTGTCATCTGCGGAGGGAAGAAGAATAGGGTAGCAATGAGGAGTTTCAGAGGGGCTACCCTGACAGCACAGCTCCAGAAGGAAGCCCTAAAATTAATAGACCACAGATACAACCTAACATGATATTTCTGTTCATTTGTGGCTGATGACTGTCTCAGCGGTGTCAAAGCTAACCACAGAGTGACCGCTCCAACAACAACTCATGTATCTTTTGTGTTTTGCAGATTGGAGTTTCATCACTTTTAAAATACTCGATATGAGGGGCACCTGGGTGGCTCAGTCAGTTAAGCCTCTGATGTTGGCTCAGGTCATGATCTCACAGTTCGTGAGTCTGAGCCCCTCATCGGGCTCTGTACTGACAGCTTGGAACCTGGAGCCTGCTTCAGATTCTGTCTCTGTCTTTCTTTGCTGCTCCCCAACCACACTCTGTCTCTCAGAAATAAATAAAATGTTAAAAAAAGAAATAAAAAACCTTTAAAATACTTGATATGAAATGGTTGGCTTGAATTTTCAAAAATTTGCATTATTTCAAGAAATTTCAACATCCAAAAGAGTCATTAGATTCTTTAAGTATAATTTTGACAACTTTAGGATTGTAAAGACAATTTTAAAATTTCGTCATTACCCATGCATACAAGTTTTCTCATAGATTGTGACAATCAAGAATTTGAAGAGATTATTATTAACAAGTCTTTTTAAAAAAGTTTATTTACTTTGAGAGAGAGAGAGAGAGAGAGAGAGAGAGCAGGTCAAGCAAGCAGGGGAGGGACAGAGAGAGAGGGGGAGAGAGAGAATCCCAAGCACAGAGCAGCTATAGGGCTCAATCCCGTGAACCATGAGATCATGAACTGAGTGGAAACCAAGAGTCAGATGCTTAACCGACTGAGCCATTCAGGTGCCCCTCATTAACGAGTCTTTATCAGAAATTGTGTGTGATCATTTCAAGCATAAAATGTAATGCAAAAAAGTTCTATATACCAAAGTAATTCCAGGTTTTGTGATGAAAACATTACAAAGATTTTAAAGGGAGGGTTTGTCAAATTCAAAAGTTAGTATGTTCCCTGAAACATTGTTTTTTTAAATTTGGCATATTATAATTACATGATGTTAAGAAAATAAAATTTTCATCAAATCCTATATGGATATCCCCTAGTTTCTCTTCAGCTTACCCCAGGGACGCCATGCACATACTGACTACATGTGCTATGATGTGACAACAGCAGGTATGTGCCCTAATGGACCAGTATCAGCACAAGCCTGACTGCAATTCTCAATTCAAGAAGCAGCTAAGCCCTGACTTACCTGATGTAGACTCACAAATCCTCTTTGGGTTTCAACATTCTTCTGAGTAGAAAGTTCTCCACCCTGTGAGCTTGGATGATAAGTCAGTAATGATGAACTACATTATGCTGCATAATGAACAACATCCAATCTCAAGTGTTATTTTTCTACTATGGTACGTATAACACACATACACATATACTACACACACACACACACACACACACACACACACACATATACACACACACACACTGTATATATAGCCTGTTGGGGCCTGGGGAACTCTGCTCACTATAGAAAAAAGAGCCCTGTAAGGTCTCATATCCATGACTTCTGCCCAAAAAGCATTGCCTGGAACTATTCACATGGCCCCATCCAACCACAGGGGCGGGGGGAGCAGAAATCGTAATCCCAGTGTATGTTCAGACAGTAGAAAGCACAACTATTTGGCAAACAGCACTGTGGACCACCACAGGTAGTTTTTTTGAGCGGCTCTGGTGATGATTACTATCAGCTTTGTCCACTCTGTCTGCTCCAGATGCCCCTTCCACAGTTGTTCAGACACTGGCTCATCGCATCACGGATTTCACCATGGATTTCTGTAAGAAGGCACTTTAAGGGATGATGTGTCCCTCTCAATTAATTGGCCATGAAGAAACTCATTATAGTGGATCTGCAACTGGGACCACAATCCTCCAAGCTGGAAAGTGAGCTATGGGCTTTGAGATCAGGAGTGGCCAGCTGGTAAGGGAAGGGGATGGGGAGTGTCAGCACTACCCGCAGCCCAACAGCCTTGACAGGCCACAGAGTTGCAGGTGGAGATGCCTATCTGGGTCCCTAAGGAGACTGCCCTGGGAATTCACACCCCGGGCCAAAACATTCCCTCTCATTCAGTCTCTCTGCTTTGCAAATACAAATGCAGCTCTAACACTACATGAGAAAATCCAATCCTTTGGTCCTCACAGAGATCTTCCTGCTCAGTGTGGGCCGCAGTATGAAAACAAGCTCCTGTGGGAACTCCTGGGCCCTCAGCTCTCTGGGTGCCCAGGGCAGGGTGGCTGTTCCAGTTTTGACCAGTAGGGGTCATCATTTCCCTTTTGTAATTCTTTAGAGACTAAAGCTGTTACATACCTACACAGGCCTAACTATATTTTTCCTTTTTTGTTTATGGCATTAATTCTGAGGTTAGGGTCAGCCTGTGGTGAGAAATAATACGTTTAACCTTTGACTTTGTGCACTAAGTAGTAATTGATCACTTGTGGTCTCCTTTCCAAGAGCTGGGAGCCTCTGCTGAGTTTAAGATAAATGGAGACAGGCAGACCCTTGGTTGCAGTGATGTGTTGAAGAAAGCAAAGCACAGCTCTGACTGACTTATTTTATGAACTCCACTATCCCTCTCATCTTTATTTAAAGAGGTACAAACTTCCAGTTATAAAACAAAAAAATTTTTTTCACTAAGTGATTTGTTATTTAATGTTTTACAACCACAGTTGGATCCTGGTGAGGGTAATTTCCCTTAGAATGCACATTAGTGTCTAGTTGGTAAATAAACTTGAGGCATTTCTGCATTGGGCATAAAATAAAGATGAAAATGTTGAATTCTAAACCAATGGTAGCACAGAATTAGAGGTTCTGTGCAGTGCATGCTGTGTTTTTGTTCTTTTGCTTATGATCTCATCATTGTATGTCTGGATTGTGAAACAATTATCCAATGTGTTTTCATGCAAAAATAACTATTTCTGTAAATTAACAGTCACTGTGACTGTTTATTGAAACCCCCAAGTACTCCTATAGCTGCTGACATCCTCTACTCTCTAATGGTCACAGTGTTAAAGAGTAGAAAGTAGGTATTATTAGATTTGATCCAGATACCTGGAGTAGGTATTACTAGGTTTGATAGGCAATGAGAGGTTAAACAAGGAAAGCAAGGAGACAAAACTAATAAGGGGGTAAAACCAAGATTTGAACCCAACTCTGAGGGGTTCAAAAGGCCTCTGGTCTCACCACAGTACCACAATACCACTTTGGGGTCTGAATACTTGCATGAATTTCTTGCCTTTTCATCCTTTTTTTTAAAGTTTTGTTTTGTTTTGTTTTAAACTGTTTTTGTTTTTCTTGTTTTCTAGCTTGAGGCTCTGGACGTATGAACTTTTCAATTCCCTAATGTGTGTCTGGGCTTTAATTTGGCCTGAGACTTAAGGAACATCCCTGGGGTAGTCTAGTTAGTAGCTTGCTTCCTCATAAGAAGGAAACAATATGTGCTGGTATATTTTTAATCTTCTAAATGGATGCAGCAGCCAATTGAATTCTGTAGGGATTTGATTTCTCCCCTCATCTATGAACAATAAAACTGGCTATTGAAAGGGAACTTGGTCCCACAGGGTCTGGGTAAGTAAAGAGCCCCAAGTAGGGGAGTTTATCACCTGAATCACCAGCCTGCATCAGGCTACTGGTGGGTGCCCAGTTAGTGCCCTTCATTGGACCAACCTGATTCTGAAGGATCTGGGGGTAGGTTCTATAGATTTAATGACTGGGTGGGGCTTTCTGCAGGGTCATCCATGGTGTCCCAGGATGATCCTGCCTTTAGCCAGGCAGATGCTATTCCATTAACTCCTGCTTTTCTGCTTAGTGGGGAGAGTTCATCAGAGGACTCCCATCCTCCCATGGTCAATGCTTTCCCCACATCAGAAAACAGCCAGCCTAGCTGTTCTCCCTTTGGTGCCAATTTTAGGTACAGGCATCTAGGTTTTGTATGCAACTATTGGAGGGATGCAAGATGCCATCTCTTCTATCCACCTGCCCCTTGCAAATTGATGTCATGGGAGCTTCTCTATTTTTAATGAAACTCCAAGATATAAGGTTCCACCATAAAGCCATTTGATTACTTAAATTTGTTAAGTATTTGTCTTCCCTTATGGTTAACTTGAACAGTTCATGCTATAATGTTAGCCCATTTCTCATTACTTCCTTGGATAGAAATCTATCGAAACTCACTGATGTTCCCTAGGGGATGTATCTACCTAATACTTATAAATAAAAAAAATACTTATACAATAAAAAAGGTCCTCAAATGTACAAGGTGCCTTTCTGGACCACATGAAATAGGCTTTTAGCAAGGAATAAACTGAGGTTCAGAGAAGTTAGAGGATTTTCTTAGGTTACACAGCTGGGTGCTTGAATTAGACAATAGGCTCAAAAGGTCTGGGAAAAAGAGAAGATTCAAGAAAGGACCAGATAAAAATCCATACAACCACTAAGGTAATGGATGGAGTAAACAGGATCCCATTGAGTGATGCTTGGGAGATCTTTTCTTGTCTCTTAACAGAAATGTAGCCTCCAGGGCTCCACTCCAATATACAAAGCCTTTCTTTATATCCCTCCAGTTGAAGCCATCACTATTAGGCTTGAAAACCCCTAGTACTCCTATAGCTGCTGACATCCTCTACTCTCTGATGGTCACAGTGTTAAAGAGTAGAATGTAGGTATCATTAGATTTGATCCAGATACCTGGAGTAGGTATTACTAAGTTTGATAGACAGGCAATGAGAGGTTAAAAAGGGAAAGCAAGGGAACAAAACTAATAAGGGGGTAAAACCAAGATTTGTACCCATTATAATAATTCTTAGAGCATCCAAATCACGATTGTACTATTGTTACCTGCATTTGTCAGGGTTCTCCAGAGAAATGTATATATGTATTTTAAGGAATTGCTTCACATGACTATGGAGGCTTGTCAAGTCCAAAATCTGATGGGGCAGGCAGGTGGGCTAGGGACTTAGGGAAAAGCTGTGGTTTGAGTCTGAGGGTCCTCTGCTGGCAGAATTCCCTTTTGATTAAGAGAGACCAGTCTTTATGCTATTCAGGCCTTCAACTGGTTGGGCGAGGCCCACCCAATTATAGGGGGCAATCTGCTTTACTGATTTAAATGTTAATCTCATCCAAGAAACACCCAGAATAGTGTTTGACCAAATAGCCAAGCACCATGGCCCAGCCACATTGACACATAAAATTAGCCATCACATCCCCATTCCAGGGTCTATCTTAATTAGATTGTGAAATCTCCAGGATGGGAACTGCCTTTTATGTTTCTCTCTAGCATTCTCTTAGTGATGAATATATAGTAGGTACTCAATAAATGCATATTGATTTGACAAAACAAATAAAATAAACAAAACCCAAAAGTATTTTTAAAAATAGTGTCCCATTTTATTCCTACTACACCTCTTTGAGATGGGCATACTCATCCCCACTTTCCATAGTAAAAACAGAGGCTTATGAAAATATGCCTATGATTACAAACCTGGTAGTATTAGAACCAGGTCCTCAACTCAGGTCTTAAGCTTTTTTTTTTTTTTGTGCTATACTACAATGTCCTTTTATTTGATATGGATGTTAGAGCAGGTGTTCTGGGATACTCTGAATCAGTATTTTAAAGAAACTTATTCAAAGTCTATGTCTTCACTCAAAGGTCTAACAGGAGAAACTTAACAGAGGACCATGGGGAGGGGAAGGAGGGAAAAAGAGTTAAGGAGAGGGAGGGAGGCAAATCATGAGAGACTCTTGAATACTGAAAACAAACTGAGGGCTGAAGGGGGAGGGGGAGAGGGGAAGGGGGGTGATGGGGGGAAGAGCACTGGGTGTTATATGGAAACCAACTTGACAATAAACTATATATTAAAAAAAACAAAGTCTAGACCAACTACCACCAGCAACAATGAGTATTTTACTGAGGTCTACCATCTGCTTGTCAGTGTCAATCAGTTATTTACTGAACAACTGTAAGTACCTTGCCTGACTGGAGGTGGACAGTTGATTTATTTCTCTATCCATCCATTCTTCCATTTTCCCTTCCTCCTTCCAGTCGATATTTATGGAGCATGTGCTATGCATCAGACCCCAGGGGAGGTGCTGGACCTGGTTCTGCCCTCAAGGAGCTCACAGTCAAGGGGCAGCCCAGACCTGTTTTCCACCTGCCACAAAGGTTGATTGTGGTGTATGTTTCCAGTGATGGGGAAGCCTTTGAGCACCATGATGTCTGGGGTCCCAACAGCGACTTGGAACCAGCAGGAATGCCTTCACAGGTGAGGGACAGACTGGCTGTGGGCAATGAGACTGATCCTTGGACTTCAAAGGCATGTGACAGGGATGAGAAAGAATGAAGAATGCTGCTCACTCCTTGTCCCTTTTTTGAAGCAGCAGAAAAAGGCCACATACTTTTTTATTTTTAAAAATTTTTAAAAATATAGTTTATTGTCCGTTGGTTTTCATATAACACCTATTGCTCATCCCAGCAAGTGCCCTTCTCCATGCCCATCACCCATTTTTCCCTCTCCCTCACCCCCCCCCCATCAACCCTTAGTTTGTTCTCAGTATTTAAGAGTCTCTTGTGTTCTGCCTCCTTCCCTCTCCTTAACTAAAGACCACATACTTCTGCCAGGAGCAGCATTGCCCCCTGACTGGCTTGTCTCTTTCTTATTTTTTATCATTATTATTATATCAATACACATTATCGAGTATTCAGAATCATCCAGTTGTAGCAGGTCATCTGGAGCTCCTGTTTCATCTTCCCTCCTTAGCTCTTAATACCAAAGCCACACAGGAGACAGATGCCTACTCGCTTTCTATCAGCCCTCTTTGTGGTGCTTATTTCCTGTGGGCAGCTCCACCTGCAAAGCCTGCAGGCTGGAAGAGAGCTTTCATCCACGTGGGCCTTGGGGGACCTCGGAGCCTTCTCATGTACTCTTCCATGTGCTTGGACACTCTTTTTATATGGCTCCTCCTCACCCTTTTCTGTCCTAATTCACAGGTCACCTCTTTGGAAAGACTATCCCAGACCTTTTCCCCAACTTCTGAAGTAGCTCTTTTCCCATTTGCTTCTCACTGTCTAATTTTCTGGCTTATTTAGCTGTTGGCTGCCTCCCCCACCAGAATACAAGCTCCCTGAGGCCTTTCCTGCTCTTTTCCATGTGTAGCATTGTGCCTTGCATGCTGTAAGTGTTCAATTACCATTTATCAAATGCATGCAAGAATATTTGGAGGCACATATACTGTCTCTGCATAGCACAGCACCTCTGACCCTTGTCCCTGCTAGAACAGCCTCAGTGGCAGGGAACTTACACCTCCCATTTCTCTTTCAGGCATGGTGATTCAGGATGAATGCACATCCATGGTGGAAAGCAGAACCTTGAGTTGAAGTTGCTTGGTTCTGCTGAACCATTTATTCTGAACCCTTCCAGCACCTTCCTTAAGGGCTGACTGGTGATGTAGCTTGGCTGCTTCCTGCCCATGTTCCCAGAGAGACTGTGAGCTTTTCAAGGACTTGATATGCTCTTTCATATCTCTGACAGCACTCGGTGCTCAGGAAATGCCTGTGGGTATTGAGACATATTATTTTAAAACTCATAAACATCTAGATTTGGATGGAGCCAAGCAGCTCTCTGATCATCCCAGCTAGGGCGACAAACTCCCAGTGGTCGTATGTAGTGTATCCTAGGGGTGGATAGAGATTCGATATTGGGAATTGGTCAGTCTCGGTTTGAGTTCTGGCTCCACTATTGTGACTTTAGGCATGTTGCTTAACCTGAGACTCAATTTCTCATCTGTAAAACGGGCATAATTATAGTACTCATAGCCCAGATTCACGGATGGAGGAGAATATCCAGGGAACATTCGGAGAGCCAAAGGGGTGAGGAAGGATTCCTGTCAAACTGTTGCTCCGTTACATGTGTTTGCTGAACATGGTGGTTTGTTAAGAGCAGGCAGAATCTTGCTGCAGGTGGGCAGAAGAGGGTAGTGACAGAGAAAGAAACAATAAGAACAGAATAAAAGAGTGTGGAGTGTTACTCTGCAACACAGGGCCACACAGCATCTGGAGCTCTCAGTCACAACCTTAGAGCTCCAGGCAAAAGGTAGACTGTGCTAATCTGCCTGTTTCAAAGACACAGTGGCATCTATAATCTTAAAACTTTTCCATGAAGAATGATTAATAAAATACATATATAAACTCATAGTCACATTTTGGCATGAAAACAGTGAGATCTCTAAATATACTAGATTTTGAATCTTTGAAGGCAAGATTAATGGAGGGTTCATCCTGGAAACCCTGATGCCTGCAAGGCACCAGACAAGGCATAGGCGCTTAGGAGATATTTCTTTGTTGAGTGAATGAATCTAGAATTTTGTATTTGGGAGGAAAGTCATTCCTATCCTTTCCATAGCCATGGCAGCAGCTACCCATAGTTGAGGCTGGGGTGGGGATCAACTCTGTAGAAGAATCAGTTGAAGCAGGGGCAAGATAGGAAGATGGGCTGGGTGCCTGAATAGGCTGGATGGCTAGAAGCATAATCAAGCCCATGCACAGAGCCTGAGGGGAAGAAGGGTGGTTGGAGAGAAGCTCCTCAAAACCCCAGAAGCAGGAAGAGCCTGCAGAGATCGGTGGTACCAACCCTTCCTTTGAGCACATGGACATCTGACACTGCCCAGTTTTTGAAGGTCTCCAAAGAGCCACCATTTTCTCCTTTTCTTTCTAAACGTTACACTTCCCTGATTGCTTTTCCTTATGACTGACCACAGTCTTTGCTTTATTAGGAGCCTATATCTCATTCTCTGGGCCATCAGGAAGATGTAAAGAAGAGTTCAGCATCCTCAAATGCTTTATTGAACTGATTTACTGGTATGATGGCCAATGTAGGCCAAAGAGGAAGTTTCAACTGGTCAGTATTCTGGAAGCTCAACCATCAATCTTTAATATTCTGACTCAGTTGGAGTTGTCAGCCTAGGTGGTTAAGATGAAATAACCAAATACTCCAAAGTTGAGGGGAACATAACCATGAGGCTCCATACCCAGCCAGGCCTACTAGGTTTGGAAAGTGAGATGGTATCTTGACATCTGGGAAGCCCAGGAATAGCTAGTGATTAGGAAAAGGGCTCCAGGTCTAGGGAACACAGTGTGAATAGTAAGGCCTTCTGGGAAAACTATGTGGGTCATTGAATTGAACTCAGTAGAGTAATTAAAGGAAGGGTTTCATACAAATAGCAATAATTGCAACCAAACACTGAGATTTAATGATAAAAATAGCTTTTTGTTTTGTTTGTTCTTTTATAGGAAACAGCAAACTTTTGTTTTTTGATTCCCCAGCTTTATCGAGGTATTATGGACAAATAAACATTGTATATATTTAGGTTGTACAATGGGATTTTTAAAAAGCATATAATGTGGTGATTTAATACATATATACATTGTGAAATGATTACCACAATCAAGTTAATGAACATATCCCTCACCTCCCATGGTAGCCTTTTGTTTTAAAAGCTCTAGCATGTGCAAGGTATTCTGCTAAGCCCTCTACATTGTATTATCTTATTTACTCCTACGTATTATATCACCCATTTACATCTTTTATGTTATCTCATGTACTTCTCACACCAATCTATGAATTAGGCACAATTCTTATGCCTATTTACAGGTAAGGAAACAGAGGTACATAATGAATAAACTTGCCAGGCATTGTGTTAAAGACTCCATACCAGGGGCTATCAGCCAACAGGGATTTTGTGCCCCCTTCCTCCCAGGGGACATTTAATAATATCTGGAGACATTTTTTGGTTGTCACATGATGTTGAGAGGGTTGTTCTTGGCATCTAGTGGGTAGAGACCAAGAATGCTGCTAAACATTCTACAACGTACAGGACAACACCCCCAGTTCTGCCCCTGGCAGAGAATTACCCAGCTTAAAATGTCAGTAGTGCCCAGGTTGAAAAACCCTGCTGCATACAAATGATCTACTTAAATCCCTACAATAACCGTGGTGAGAAAATTGAGCCTCACAGGGATGAACTCATCAACCCAAGTTCTCAACTGATCAGGGGGCGGGACTGGGGTTTGAAGCTGTGTGTGTCTAATTCCTATGCCAGTGCTCTTAACCAAACAGGTAGATTGCTCCAAAGGCATTGGTACACTACATTTCAGGGATGGAGAAGACACTTAGGCTTGGGAAATCAGACGCTGGAGCACTGTTATCAAGATGTGGATATCACAATGGGTGAACTGCACCTTGAGGTCTCACATGGGAGCACAATGCTGAGTGTGGGAGAACTGTGTTCCTGCTTGACACCAAGGGGAGAGCCTGTCAGCACTAAGCTGGAGGACAGCACTACAAAGGAGGACAGCCCATAAGGACGTTGAAATGGATTTGGTAGCAAATTCTTTCATCCACCCATCCAGTGTTCTTATTTTTTTTTAATTTTTAATGTTTATTTATTTTTGAGAGAGAGAGACAGAGCACAAATGGGGGAGGAGCAGAGAGAGACAGAGACACAAAATCTGAAGCAGGCTCCAGGCTCTGAGCTGTCAGCACAGAGCCAGATGCAGGGCTCAAACCCATGAACTGTGAGATCATGACCTAAGCCAAAGTGGGACACTTAACTGACTGAGCCACCCAGGCACCCCCATTCTTTCTTTTTCAAGCATCGACCCTGTGGTGGTGATATGATGGCAGAGGAGACAGGTCAGTTTCCTGCCCTCATCGCATATATTTTCAAGTGAAGAGATCGACAATATTCTGACTAACAAACACACAGATTTGTGACTAGCACCTTGAAGAAGATAAACAGGGTGCTGTGACAAAGGATAACAGTTTGGTGAATATTTTACATGGGAGTCAGGGAGGCCTTCCTGAGGTGGGACATGTAAACCACATGAAGGCTGGGAAGGAGCCAGGAGAAAATAACAAGCAATGGAAATGGTGAGGATAGAGATTATATGGTAGGAATAAACCTAAGTATTCTAGAAACACACAGAGGATAATGTACAGGGCTATTTAAAGGGCCAGATTGTGAGTCTGTGCTGGGCTATGATGTGGTAGGGAGTTATACCAGAGTATGCAGTAATGTACTGCTTCATTCATTGAGAAAGTCTTACTATGAATAAAATGTCAGTAGAATCTAGCAGTGGGTTTTTTTTTAACATAACATTTTTATTGAAGTATAACACATACTCATCAAAGGTCAAAAATCATCAAGTCATACAAGTCTTTTTTTTTTCCCCCAAGCAGGCACCATGCTCAGTGTAGAGCCCAATTCAGGGATCAGTCCCACAAATGTGAGATCATGACATGAGCCAGTATCAAGAGTTGGACGCTTAACCGACTGAGCCACCCAGGTGCCCCAGTTCCCAGTTTTATTTATTTATTTATTTATTTATTTATTATTTATTTATCTTTTATAGTTTATTGTCAAGTTGGTTCCATATAACACCCAGTGGTTTTAATGACGTAGTTGATCGATGTTCTGGCCTAAGCTTCTCATGTCATCACAGGCTGGTTACATTTTGCAGATGGTAGCTGGTCTGAGGACCACATACTGAATAATTCCAAAGTACCAGATGTTGATTGTATTCCAATCAGATCCCATCAGTCTACCCAGGAAGTCATGGTTTCCCGTGTCTTCCTGTCTAAGAATATTCTCCAGTCTTGGGTGGGCACCTGACAGAACTCTGGGAGGTTATGTCCCCAGAATGATCTCTAATGAGGGATGAGACATGGTGAATCAACTCTCCACCTTCCTCACTCTGAGCTGGGATGACCCTGAGGCATGTCCACACAGAGGGCTCCTGGCAGAGCTGAGCCCCAGTTGTTCACAGAGGTAATCCACTCATTAATATGCCCTGTTATACTTTCCTATTCCCTCACCATGCTTCCTGGGATCTTCTCTCATATTATCTACTTGAAACAGAATCCTTGTTTCAAGGACTGCTTCTGGGAAAACCCTAACAGAGAGCAAGGCTGAACTGTAATGCACAAAGGGCAAATGATGGCAGTGGAGGTCAGATAGCTGTGCAGTGAAGATCAGGCAGGACTTTGTTGACCATGGTAAGAAACTTGGACTTTACTCTAAGTCCAAGAGGACTTAGGAGCCATGGAAGAGCTTAAGCAGGGAAGAGATATTACATGATCCTTTTATAATTCAAAAAGTTCCTCAGGTTGCAAATTGTGTAATGGATTGTATAGGAGCAGGTGTAGAAGCAGGGAACCAGTTAGAAAGCTGTTTGCAGCATTCCAGGGAGGAGCTGGTGGTAGCTAAGGGGTGGTGGTATAGATGGAGTCACATGCGTAGGTATGAGATCTTGATGGCAAATGTACTATGGGGGGAGCAAAGGAGAATCAAGGGTGACACCTTGATTACTTGATTTCCAGTGTGGATTGAGGGAGCTGGGGGTATTTTGCCACAAAAGGCACTCAGGAAGCCAATGATTAGAAAAAGCTTCTCTCCTTTGATAGTTCCCCAAATTTAACTAAGTCATGCTGGCTGATCCAGGAATCTATAGCATGCAGTAAATAAATATAAAATGTATGTATCTGGGTAGAATCTCTGAGAGAAGATTAAAACCACCATTATAGCCACAAGGAGAAACCGTTCCCTCTACTTCACGAAGTACAGGGGCATTAAACTTAACAGGCTAAAAAATGAAGTGCAAGACCAGCCCAGTGACCGCAACAGCTGCTGACGAGCTCACACTGAGAGAATGCCCTCAAAGTGAAATGGGAGACACGGGTGAGGTAGAGAAAGGACCTGGGATAAGGCCTCAAGCTGCAGTTGCCAGGGGCTGCCAAACCACCATCCTCAAGGCCTTCTGAAAATGTACATGTATATTTTCCAGGATCTGACTGCAACGGGAGGGAGTAGAGACCTGAGACCGTATTCTATTCAGAGTGTGACCTCTGCTAAGCAGGACATCTGGAACAAACACAAACTGATAGTACCCTTGTTTCAACGAACAAATCAAGACTTACGTGCCCCAAATGAGGATTTCATTAGGAAGCAGTCTTCTTGGGAGACCCCAAGATAATAGGCTTTCACAGTCAAGAGATGTCCAGAGTTAGCATGAGCTGCCCCAAAGTGCAATGAGCATCTGGCCACTGGATAGGATAAGTATTTGGTAGTATTTTTAGAGGGGTTCCATTGGGAATGTCTGATTATAGTCCTGAAATCCAAACCGTTTTCATATTCCAAGTTGATGAAACTCATGAGACAACCACTTTCCATATATCCTATGACACTTGGATTTCTCCACAATTATTATAACTAGATTTATACCTTGCTTTGTTCACCAGACGCAACTCTGTCTATGTATCATCTATCACTAAATATATAATGTAGCTTTTGAGTGATGTTTGATTCTTACCAAAAACAAAATAATTTTCATTATAAAGCTTGACCACCAATGAACAGTATTCAAAACAGAGTATAGAGATTATGAACTCATGTTCTAGAGTTAGATCAGTGGAGTTCAAACGGCAGTTTTGTGTATGTAAGTTATGAATCATGGGAATCTACCCCCAAAACCAAGAGCACACTGTATACACTGTATGTTAGCCAACTTGACAATAAATTATATTAAAAATAAATAAATAAATAAATAAATAAATAGAACAAAAACAAAGAAAAAATACAAATGCCAGCTCTGTTCCTTACTTGCTGTGCAGTCTTGGGCAAGTGAGTTAGCTACTCTGTACTTTCACTTTTTTCTCAATATTGGCTTTCAAATAATGCTGTAAACAATAAAATTGCAAATGAGTCATTTTTTACATTTTAAAGGCTGCATAGTATTCCTACTGAGTGCCATGACACAATTTACTTAACCAATTCACCATGGATGGATGTTTAGGTTGTTTCTGGACTTCCTTTTGATAAATAAGATCTCTTTTACAGATTATGAATATAACAAAAGTAGTTACCATGTTTGAGCATTTATTATATTCCTGGCACTGGCTTAACACTCTACGTTTCTTTTCTCTTTTTTAATTAAAAAAAACTTTTAGTTTAGAAAGAGAGAGAGAGATCATAAGGGTAAGTGGGGGGAGGGGCATGGGGAGAGAGAAAGAGAGAGAGAGAGAGAGGGAGAGAGAGAGAGAATCCCAAGCATGCTCCAAGCTCAGTGTGGAGTCTGACGCAGGGCTTGATCCCACAACCTTGGGATCATGACCTGAGCCAAAATCAGTAGTCAGACACTCAACTGACTGAGTCACCCAGGTGCCCCTACATTTATTTTCTAACTGAATGCTCTGAACACATCCAAACAGTATTACTATCATCATCCCCATTTTATAGACGAGGGCACTGAAGTTTACAGAATAGGGAATTTGTTCAAGGCTACAGAGCTGTAAGTGGTAGAGCCAGGATTCAAATCCAGGATGTTTCAAATCCCTGCTCCATATATTGGCAAGACAGGTCACACAGATAGTAAGGGGGTTGGCCACTTCGATTTCAGAGCCATTGCACTAGCGTGTCTTTCTGACACTTCTTACCTATGAAAAGGATGATTTTCCCTCCCTCCTTCCCTCTCAAGGGAATCATGACAGTGACTCATAATTGAGAAGGGTTACAACCAGTGATTTACAGTTGTCTTTCCAAGCCACATGCAGAGCCCTCTAAAATCTCCGTGGGAAGAGCATCATTACATCTGTCCTTCGTGCTTATAGAGTCTCAAGGAGAAAACCTGTTTCCTCATGCGCTCTTCCTTGCTGTCTCCTCATGCGCTCTTCCTTGCTGTCTGTCTCTTTCTCTCTCTCTCTTAAAGAAGAAAAGAATATCCTCTCCAATAGTCAAACTAGATGAGCATGTTAAACCCTGAATAGGAGATTATTAACACAGTCCACAGTCAGCCTTCCAGCTTACAAACTAATTAGCTGGAAGAGGCCCCTTAGAGTCTGCATCAGAGAAATCTTCTAAGGCACCAGAATGTCATCTAATGAGAGAGATGGAACCATAGAAGGAGAGTGAGAAGCTTGTGTTTCAGTGTCTGTGGGAGGGAGGAGAGGCTCCAGCTCCTGTGTATACCTCAATAATCACTTCCACGGATACCTCCAGCAAGAAAACTAAAAAATGTAATCACACAGCTTTCAGCTAGCACATCCTGGATAGTTGTCACCACAGAGCCTGGTATAGAGGACACCCCCTAGGGTTTTCCAGAGAGAAGAAGATTAGTTTTCTTTAGAGCTACTGCAAGCCCCAGGTAGCCAGCCTTTTCTTACCACCATAATAGCAGACAGGAAGAAACTGACTAAAAATAACCTGTGATTGTGTTAGGGAGGTCTCTCACATTTGGAGAGTCATAAGTGACCTGTGAGAGGGGAAAGGTGGATCAATCAAGTATTCTCTGAGTCACTGCTCTGTGCTCTGAGAACAGCAGGGAGCACAGCCCTCCCTTGAGGACTTTACAACTATGTTGTTCAGTTCAATCTCTCAACCATTCATTCAGCAAATATTGAGTGAGCATCTTCTCTGAGGCAGGAACTGTGTTAGGCACAGGGATATGGATTGAATAAGCCCTTATATACTAGTTTGAGGGACAGAAAACATATAAGAAATATTACTGAGATAATTGCAGAACATGAGAAGTGTGCCGGGTGGGAAAATGAAGCAGGGTTTTGTGGAACAGAGAGTGTGATGGGGTTAGTGATGTACTACCCAGATCATTCCTTTCAGGGCTAAGCTTCCAGGCCTCTGGGCTCTGTGGTTCCCAGGTGGGTGGGGTGATGGTGCTAACAAAGGGCCCCAGCAAGAAGGACATATGCCCAAGCTATGGCACCACCTGGTCACTTCAGTCTCCTGGCAATCGCCTCTGATTATCAGCAGGAAGTAAGCTGCTACTGAACAATGGGAGCAGGTAAGAATATATTTGTCACCCAAATGACCCATAGAGGCATTTCTTGTCCAATTTGTCAGTAAATGGGTAAATGCAGCAGCTGTGGCCCAAGAAAGGCATGGTGACCATAGCTTGGGCCCCTTATCAGGTAAGCCACAAACAAGCATGCTTATCTTGATGGGTGGGGAATCCAGAATGGGTAAGAGAGGAGGGTGATCATGAGGGCAGCCATGGTGGTGGGGGCTGGATTTATTCCACTAATTTTCTTCTTGTAAATTTGCCCAGAAAAAGAGCTCAAGAATCCCCAAAGAGCTTTTCACAGAACTGAGCAAATGAAGAAGTAGACCTCAGTAGCACAAGGGATAGAGTGTAGCACATGACATGATGGTCCAGCAAAATATCCCCCTTTAGGATACTGGCAGTCTGTTGGTGGCTGACAGCTCTGAGCTCAGTCACTCTCTGAAAACTTCCCTCCCTGAGATCGTTGCCTTTCCAAAGGCAGTGTCCTCTTCACATGAGCAACCTATACCCAAAGACTAGTCAGTGCAGGGGTACGAACCCAGCCCCCTTGGCTCAAGGCAGGGCAGCTCTAAAGGGCCACCTCCATTCAGGTTTTAGTTGTGAACATATGTCAGCTTAACCCTTCCTTTTGCTTACTGTTGTTTCCTTCACCCCCTGCCCCCCAAAGTGCGGGTCCCAAGGGCAGGTCCTGTAAACTTTCTGCAAATGGATCTCTTTCCTGGAGAATCCAACTCAAGACAGTAAATGACTGATGGAAGAGTTAATTTATGTAGTGTCGCCAAGAGAAGACCTCTCTGAAAGGGTAATGTTTGATCTGAGTCCTGAATGAGGGGAGGACCCAGCTGTGAGAATACACTTGGGGAAAGTATCTCAGGACTAGGGGAGGATTAGCATAAAGTCTGTGAGGTGGGAACAATCTTGGTGTATTAAAGGCTTGTGGGGCTCAAGGGTAGTGATGGGGAAGGAAAGTGGAATAAACTGAGACAGACGATGACAGGGCCAGGTCTTGCAGGACCTTATAGGCCACAGTTATGAGTTTGGATTTTATTCTAAGGGTGATGAGAAGTCATTGGAGGGGGTCAAGCAGGAGAATTAAAGGATCCAATTTACATTTTAAAAAGATCACTCTGGCTCCCGTGAATTCAATTTCATCAGGAAGACAAGACCAACTGACACGGAAAATTAGAGAATAACCTCAAAGCAATATGATTCTGTGCCAATAGAGAGCGGGCATCAGGCTCTTTGACATGAATGTATCTCATGTTCACTGAATATTCATTAACTACTAATTATAGTTGAGCACCTATCCTATGCCAGACACTATACTAGGTTCTGGGACACAGCAAAATGAACAAGATAAATAACAGTCTGGACCTCATGGAGTTTATATTCATGTTGGGCAAACTATAATAAAGAGCCTAATTGGGGGGTGTTTGGGTGGCTCAGTTGGTTAAGTGTCCAACTCTTAATTTCAGCTCAGGTCACAATTTCATGGTTCCTGGGATCAAGCTCCATATGGGGCTCTGTGCTGTTAGCGTGGAGCCTGTTTGGAATTCTCTTTCTCCCTCTCTATCTGCCCCTCTCCCACACTCTCTCTGTCTCTCTCTCTTTCTCAAAACAAATAAACATTAAAAAAATAAAGTGCTTAATTGTGTGACATGGGTTTTAAGCAAGTCATTGGAAACTACATAGAAGGGAAAAACTTCCTGGAGAAGATGGGACTAGGATTAGGTGGGGAAATAAGTAGGGAGAGCCCATGACAGAGAGAAGAAATTGTAAGAAAAATAATATGGCAGTAGTGATGAGCATGGTAACAGTGCCAACAGTTACAATTACTGCGTGCCAGGCATCCTGCTGAGAATTTTGCATTTTTTATGTCTTATAATCTTCAGGGACACCATATAAAATAAGCATTATTTTCCTCTCATTTTATAGGTGATAAAACTGAGGGTCATGGAAGCATCTTGTTCAAGGTCACATATCTTGAAGGATTTGGATCTGGATTTAATCCCATGACCGCCTGATTCTAAAACTGAGTCTTATGCCCTGAAGAGCATCTTGGTTGGGCAGAAGTGGCCCTCTGGCTGTTTAACCCTGTCCCTCTTTCCCAGCACA
Organism: Cryptoprocta ferox; assembly: GCA_028646485.1. NCBI lineage: Eukaryota > Metazoa > Chordata > Mammalia > Carnivora > Eupleridae > Cryptoprocta > Cryptoprocta ferox. The sequence continues at coordinate 23,219,450 of CM053563.1, forward strand.
AGTTCTGTGCAAGACTTGCTTGTCTGCTGCTGTGCGGACATAGCTCTAGACTCCGTCTTTACTTCTCCGCCTATGACTCTTTCCTTACTACCCGTCCCATCTCTAATTCAGCAGAGATTGCTAAATGTCACCAATATCCATTTCTGCTCCTGCACATAGTTTAAAGATTTCTAGCATTCTTTACATGGGCATATGACTGAATTCTAGCCAATGGAGCATGAGTGGAAATGACGTGTGCCACTTCCATGTCTGGCCCCCAAATCTCTCACTTGTTGTCTTCACTTATTTCTTTTTTTGAATGTCTTGGAAGCCACTGTTGAAAATGTCAAGGCCACTTTTAGCCTGTGTCTTTGAATAACTGTGAGGAGAAGAGCTCAATCCTTGACCTGAATCTACCTTGGACTGTTATATGGACTGTGATTTTTTTTATTTATCAGAAATAGATTATAGGGCTTATTTCTTTTATTTAGTAGAAATATAATTCTATTGGACTGAATCATTACATGATTGAATCTAATTTTTCTTGCAGCCAGATCCACACTAGTTCATACACCTACTTTCTGTCTTGGCTCTGGGGATCAAAAAAATCCTCTCAAACATTATTCCAGACCTTGTTCAAGGTTTCTGGTAAAGTCAATGGTATTTTGGACCCTTCTAATAAAAATGAGCTAAGTCAAGGAGTCTATGGATAATAATCAAGGAGTGAGTGAATGAAAACTTTGTGTTTGTTCTGGTTATAGTAGTAACATGATTAGTAGGAGATAGGACATGAAAGAAGAGGGAAATAAAGACAGAAAAAGAAGACAGCTGGAGGAAGGAAGAAAAGAGGGAGCAAAGGGATGAGGGAGATAATAGGAAAGAATGGAGAGTAAAGAGGAGAGAGAAACAGGAGAGGATACAGAGAAGAAAAGAGTAAATAAAGAAGCCGAAGGGAGTAAGATTAAAATCACTTCTCTCCTAAAGTTCTAAGAAGATAAGCCTTTCCTGGCATGAATTCCCCAGGACCTCTTTACAGTTAACCTTGGTATTAAAAGGTGCTTCTTTCCTGGTCTGAGACTATATATCTGGTCCACCGCCTTGTCACCCTCTCACACGGCACATATTCTGAATAGGTTGCTCAGCAACCTTCGGTTCTCTGTCAAACCTGAGATTAGCTCCCAATCAAGTTCTTAAGGACACAAACTTTCCTTCTGGCACGTGAAACAGATGAGGGATAAAGGTTACATCAACAGGAGACAACCTTGGCTTCAGATTGGCTTCAGATTGCAGTGGCTGGGAGTTAATTAGGCTTGGTGGTTTTTCCACTCTCCATTGCCCCATCTTCTTTCTCTTGACTAATTAGTTTGAAAATAGGTTCTAAAGAAAATGAGAATGATTCTCAGGACTGGTAAATGGGGTAATGGGGTGGTTAGGAGAAAAGCCCCCTTGAAGCATTTCTACTTTCTCTGGGTGTTTAGAAGTCAGAATGTTTGTCAGAACTCTGGGCCGCTCCAGGCCAGCTTTGTGGGAGGGCCAAAGGTGAGGCCATGGAGGTGGCTTTAATAACACAAGGCCTAGGAACTCCTGGATAGCTGGCTCCTACAGCCTGCCACCTTATTTAATTATGCAATGATCAGCAACCTTTACATTTTAATTAGGGAGTCACTGTAATGAAGCCATTCTGCTTCTATGGGGGCAGACCTGTTCATTCTCTCATCGCTTTGGAAGGGTCTTTGGCACTAATTGGCTGTTTGGTAGCTAGATCTTGACAGTGCGAGGTAGGTAGTGATCCCCTTGCTTTCCTTCTAATGCATTCTCTGGTCTTGTTGCCCTCCTCCTCTTTGATTTGCCTAATTAGTGCTAATAATTTAAAAGCTGCATGGCTCTCTTTTGATCCTGCTGTCGAAGGCAGACAGAGCCATTCCATTAGCAGGTACTAAATAGTGCTAATATGCGGTGACACACGGTTGGAGTTGGCTTGCATGCAGTTCCAGGCTGGGACCTCAGGGCTTAGACACATGCGTACACACACACACACACACACACACACACACACACACGCACTCACCTCATCCACTTTATTCCTGGAGAAAAGTCATTCTAGGCAGTAGCAGCTTAGAGTGCTGTGTCTTAATAACTGTTTGAGGCCCCCTTTATTGTGGGCTGGCATTGAAAACCACATGATTTATTCCACATTTCAGAATTTTAATGATTAATTCATGAATGTATCTGCAAGAATGCCAAGGTCTCCAAAATAATGAAAGCCTTTTTTTTTCTATAGTTGTTTGTTTTCATTTCAAATCAAAGCAATCTATCTTGAGCATTCATTTCTCTCCCCCTTCACTCCCTTCACCCTGAAAAGGAAAAAAAAAAGCAGAGCTCATTTCATTGGGGTCTTGATAACATTTTGACAAGGAATAGAATTCATTTACATTTATCAAAATAAACAGATAAGTCTTCCATCTTCTCTCTGTTTAGCTGACACGGACAGGTCTCACCTCCAACAGGCATCAATGAGCTTGAGGTCATGTGCAGTGATTCAAACTGTGTGTTTCCAAATATTTGAGAACTTTTGTGGTAATGTAAAAGAGTTCTCATACCGAAGGATCCCAGATGAGATGTCAGCAGGATCTTCCACAGGTCCTGGGAAGGCAGACATTGCAGCTCTCAGTCTGGCCTAGACTCATAAACAATAAACTATCCCTTACTTATTTAAAGGCAGGAGGATCCCATGGTTAACAATATTGATTCTGGAATTGGATTCATTGGGTTCTGATTCTAGCTTCATCTACTTTCCTACAAGCGGTGTGACTTTAGGCAAGTTACTTAAAATAGTAGCAGCTAGATAATAGAGCTGTTAGGGTTAATTGAGATAATATAAGCAAAGTGCTTGACACTGCACCTGGCACATAGTAAGTGCTCCAAAATGTTAGGAATAATTATGTTGCTGATGACAATGACAATGATGATGGTGATTGAATAACATGAGGTTCTTTTATTGAGCCTTTATGTTCTATGCAAGAGAAGATGGCAAGTCTATTGCTGTCAAATCCAGATAAACTCTGATGCTCTGGAGCATTGAAGTTAATTTTAATTTAAAAATTGTGCTATTAAGACTATTTCTGAGAGACTACCCCATTTTAAGGAGCTGTTATATTTTTCCAACATAACCCCATTATCTTAATGGTTGTATTTTATAGACTTAGACATAAGCAAAATGGTCTGGAAGTGTGCTAAATAGTGGGAAAACAGAACAAAGGGCCTGATTCCACATGAGGAACCAACTCTGCTCAGACATTGCATCCTGGGCCAAAGTAGACTGACCCCTTTGGACCTGGGCCTCTGCACAAGGGTCTGGGTGGGTGGGGATCACAGTAAGGAGTGACATTCAGGACCCCTACGTACTGAAAGTTTTATCTTTGTGTCCCTAATAGGTTTTTTAAGTTAATAAACTTAAAATAAACTTAAAAATAAACTATTTTTTAGAGCAGTTTCAAAGTCACAGCAAAATCAAGTGCAAAATACTAAGAGTTTCCATATACCTCCTATTCCTACACATGTACTACATCCTGTGCCAGAGTGGTGCCTTGATAGAATTGAACCTGCATTGACACATCATTATCACCCTAAGTCCGCAGTTTACATGAAGGTTCACTTTTGGTGGTGTACATTCTATGGATTTGGAAAAAATGTATAATGACATGTGTCCACCATTATCGTATTGTACAGAATAGTTTCCCTGCCCTAAAATACTTCTGTGCTCTGCCTATTCATTTCTTCCTCTCTCCCCTCAACCTTTGGCAAACTGTCTCCATAGTTTTGCCCTTTGCAGGATATCCTGTAGTTGGAATCACACAGCATGTAGCATTTTCAGGCTGAATTCTTTCACTTAGTAATATGCACTTAAGTTTCCTCCATGTCTTTTAATGGCTTAATAGCTCATTTCTTTCCTAGCACTGAATAATATTCCATTGTCTGGATGTACCACAGTTTGCTTAACCATTCACCTACTGAAGGACATCTTGGTTGCTTCCAAGTTTTGGCAATTATGAATAATGTTTCTATAAACTTCTGTATGCAGTTTTTTGTATGGACATAGATGTTCAATCTATTTGGGTAAATGCCAAAGAGCATGATTGGTAGGTCTTATGGTAAGAGTATGTTCTGTTTTGTAGGGAGCTGTCAAACTTTCTTCAAGAGTAGCTGTACCATCTTGAATTTCCACCAGCAGTGAATAATAGTTCCTATTGCTCCACATCCATCTGGTGTTGTCATTGTTTTGGATTTTGGTCATTCTAATAAGTGTGTAGCAACATCTCATTGTTTTTGAAATTTCCAATTCTCTAATGACATGTGATGTTGAACATCTCTACATATGCTTAATTTCTATCTGTATATCCTTGGTAAAATGTCCGTTAAGGCCTTTGGCTCATTTTTTTATTGAGTTGTTAATTTTTTTATTATTGTGTTTTAAGAGTTCTTTGTACATTGTGGATAACACTCCACAATGACAGTTGTGTCTTTGCAAATATTTTCTCCCAGACTATAGCTTGTCTTCTCTGATTTTCCTGACTTGTCTTTCAGAGAAAGTTTTTAATTTTAATGAGGTTGGCTTTTCAATTGTTTCTTTCATGGATCTTGTGTTTTGTTTTGTATCTAAGATGTCATTGCCATACTCAAGGTCTTTCAGGTTTTCTCTTATGTCCACTTTTAGGAGTTTTGGTCTATTTCCGTATATTTATGTCTATGATCCATTTTCAGTTAATTTTTTGAAGGGTGTAAGGTCTGTGTCAGCATTAATTTTTATATATGTGGATCCAGTTGTTCCAGCACCATTTTTTTGAAAGACTATCTTTTCTCCATTGTATTGCCTTTGCTCCTTTGTCAAAGATCGATTGACTATATTTAGGTGGGTCTATTTCCGGGATCTCAGTTCCGTTCCATTTATCTATTTTTCTATTCTTTTACCAATACCACAGTGTCTTGATTACTGTAGCTTTATACTAAGTCATTAAGTCAGATAGTGTCAGACATTTGACTATGTTCTTCTTCAATAATGAGTTGCCTCACCATATAAACTTTAGAATCAATTTGTAAATATACACAAAACAAATTGCTGGGGCATTGATTGGGATTGCATTAAATATGTAGATAAAGGTAGGAAGAACCACCACTTGACAATATTGAGTCTATGAATATGGAATATTTTTTCATTTATTTAGTTTTTCCTTTATTTCATTCATCAGAGTTTTGCAGTTTTCCTTATAGAGATTTTATGTATATTTTGTTAGATTTATACCTAAGTATTTTATTTTGGGTGGTGCTAATGTAAATGGCAATTTGTTTTATATTTCAAAGTCGACTTGTTCATCACTGATCTATAGGAAAAGTGATTGACTTTTGTATGTTAAATATGTGTCTTGAAATCTTGTTATAATTACTTACGAATTCCAGGAGGTTTTTTTTTTCCTATCAGTTCTTTTGGATTTTCTACATAGATGACTGTGTCATCTGCAAAGGCAGTTATAGTTCTTTCTTCCCATTCTGTATACCCTCCATTTCCTTTTCCTGTCTCATTGCATTAGCTAGGAGTACATCCAGTACAATGTTGAAAAACATTATGAAGGGGGGTGATGGCCATGGTGGAAGTCACCTGTGGGGAAGAGCACTGGGTGTTATATGGAAACCACCCTGACAATAAACTATAAAGTTAAAAAAAAAAAGAAAAACATTATGAAGGAGGGATATCTTTGCCTTGCTCTTTATACTAGTGAAGAAGTTTCAAGTCTCTCATGATTTTGTTTTTAAAGTAAGCTCTACGTCTTACCTAGAGCATGAACTCATGACACCAAGATCAAGAGTCATATGTTCTACTGACTAAGCTAGCCAGGTGCCCCCAAGTTTCTCACTGTTAAGTATGATGTTAGCTGAAGTTTTTTGGTAAATATTCTTTATCAAGTTGAGGAATTCCCCTCTTATTCCTAGTTTTATGAGAGTTTTTACCATTTTGTCAGATGGATTTCTGTATCTATTGATATGATCATGTTATTTTTCTTTTTTAACCTATTGATGGAGTAGGTTACATTAACTGAATTTCTGATGTTGAACTATTCTTACATATCTGGATAAAGCCCACTTGGTTGTGGTATATAGTTATTTTTTTAAATTTATTTATTTTGAGAGAGAGGGACAGTGTGCACAAGTGCACAAGCAGGGGAGAGGCAGAGAGAGAAAGAGTGTGAGAGAGAATCCCAAGCAGGGTCCATGCTATCAGTGCAGAGCCCTATGTGGGGCTCAATCTCATGTAGCATGAAATCATGACTTGAGCTGAGATCAAGAGTCAGATACTTAACTCACTGAGCCATCCAGGCACCCCTATACTTATTTTAATATATTGTTGGATTTAGTTTGTTAATATTCCATTGAGGATTTTTGCATCTGTGTTCATGAGAGATATTGGTCTTAGTTTTCTTATGCCACTGTCTGGTTTTGGAATTAGGATAATGTTGGCCTTATGGGATGAGTTAGAAAGTATTCCCTCTGCCTCTATTTCCTGGAAGAGATGTAGAGAATTGATATAATTTCTTCCTAAATGTTTGGTATAATTCACCAGTGAATCCATCTGGGTCTTGTGCTTCCTGGTTATTAATTAATTTAAGGTTATTAATTATTAATTTTCTTTAATAGATACAGGTCTATTCAGATTTTCTATTTCTTCTTGCATGAATTCTATCTGATCATGTCTTTCAAGGAATTGGCCCATTTCATCTAGGCTATTAAATTCATGGACATAGAGTTATTAGTAATATTCTTTTATTATCCTTTAATGCCCATAGGATCTATAGTGATGTTCTCTTATTCATTTCTGATATTAGTAAGTTGTATCCTTTCTCTTTTTTAAATTAGTTAGTCTGGCTAGAGGCTTATTGATTTTATTGATTTTTTTTCAAAGAAAATAGCTTTTAGGTTTGTTGATTTTCTCTACTGATTTCCTGTTTTTAATTTCATTGTTTTCTGCTCTAATTTTTATTATTTATTTTCTTCTGCTTATTTTGGATTAAATTTACTCTTTTATACCTAGTGTCCTAATGTGGAAGTTTAGATTATTGATTTAAATCATTCTTCTTTTCTAATGTATGCATTCCATGCTATCAATTTCCCTCTAAGCTCTGCTTTTTCTGTAACTTACATTTTGATAAGTCGTATTTTCATTTTCATCTAGTTCAAAATATTTTAAAATTTCTTTTGAGATTTCTCCTTTGATCTATGTATTATTTGCGAAAGTTCTGTGTAATATTTTTCAAAAGTTAATTTAGGGGCACCTGGGAGGCTCAGTCAGTTAAGCGTCTGACTTCGGCTCAGGTCATCATCTCACAGTTTGTGGGTTCAAGCCCTGCATCAGGCTATGTGCTGACAGCTCGGCGCCCAGAGCCTGCTGTGGATTCTGTGTCTCCCTCTCTCTCTGCCCCTCCCCCTCTCAAGCTCTGTCTCTCTCTGTCTAAAAAATAAATAAACACTAAAAAATAAAAGTTAATTTATTTATTAAAAAAAGTAACATGGAACAAAGATCAAATGGTACAAAAAAGGGGATATAGTGAAAACTCAGTTCTTTCCAGTTTTGATCTACCAGTTCCTCTGTTCTCTTCAGGAGGTGGCCCCTATTACCTGGCTCTTATGTATTCTTCCAGAGATACTAAATACAACACAAAATGCAAGAAGCATGATCTCCCTTTCTTTATTTCTTTCAAAAATGGTGGTATGTTCTTTACTTTGCTCCTTGCATTAAACAATAAAGCTTAAGAACATTTCCAAATCACTATGTTCATTTCTATCATTCCTCCATTGACAGACATTTAGGTTGTTTCTAGTATTTTTTTTATTATAATGTGGCCTTGAAACAGACTAAGAAATAGAGATTCTTTGGTTTGTTTTATGGAAGTCACATAATGAAAGGAGTCTATAGCAGACCCCTATGTTTTTCTCTAACTCCAGCATTCATTCTTTCTACTTTTTATGAACAGAATTCTGGTTTTCCTTTGAGTAACTACTCCTTACTCACCTTCTTGCCATCACATTTATTTGGGACAACTCTACCCTGATTTCCAGGATGGGCATGTGACAGAAACTCAACCAATAAAAAAGCACTAAATCCCTTGGTCTCTGTGATTGGCTGTGGAGAACTGGTGAAGGAAGAGTCAATAGGAATTTACTTCAGAAGAAGAAATAATATGACTTGGATACATTCTTCAGTGAAGGCAAGTAGAAGTAGATAGAAAAGGTTGGTTATAACACTGAGGGTCCTAGTGAAAAGAAATGAAGTCACCTGACAGAATGTTGACATTGAGAGGTGAAGCTTGTTGGATGGGTCTAGTGGCTATTAGCCTGTCCTTCTGTTAAGCTCTATGTCACAGAGAGCTACAGTTCCCAGGTTCCTTTGATCTCTAATTCTGATGCAATTAGATATTGTTGGAAGATTGGAGAATGAGAGGAGAGTTTTTCTTCTTCTCTGTTTCTAGCAGCATGTCTGGTAGTCTACCTCCCACCCCTGATTCCAATTGAAGTCAGAAAGACTCTTCTTCCTTTTTGTTTTTAAATTTATTTGTTAATTTACATCCAGGTTAGTTAGCATATAGTGCAACAATGATTCCAGGAGTAGATTCCTTAATGCCCCTCACCCATTCAGCCCATCTACCCTCCCACAATCCCTCCAGTAACCCTCTGTTTGTTCTCCATATTTGGGAGTCTCTTATGTTTTTGTCCCCCTCCATGTTTTTGTATTATTTTTGCTTCCCTTCCCTTATGTTCATCTGTCTTGTATCTTAAAGTCCTCATATGAGTGAAGTCATATATTTGTCTTTCTCTGGCTGACTGATTTCGCTTAGCATAATACCCTCTAGTTCCAACCACGTAGTTGCAAATGGCAAGATTGCATTCTTTTGGATTGCCAAGTAATACTCCACTATATATATATACCACATCTTCTTTATCCATTCATCCATTGATGGACATTTGGGGTCTTTCCATACTTTGACTATTGTTGATAGTGTTGCTATAAACATTGGAGTGCACATGTCCCTTTGAAACAGTATACCTGTATCCCTTGGATAAATACCTAGTAGTGCAGTTGCTGGGTCATAGGGTAGTTCTATTTTTAATTTTTTGAGGAACATCCATACTGTTTTCCACAGCAGCTGCACCAGTATGTATTCCCACCAGCAGTGCAAAAGAGATCCTCTTTCTCTGCATCCTCGCCAACATCTGTTGCCTGAGTTGTTAATGTTAAGTGTTCTGATGGCTGTGAGGTGGTATCTCATTGTGGTTTTGATTTGTATTTACCTGATGATGAATGATGTTGAGCATTTTTTTATGTGTTGGTTGGCCATCTGGATGTCTTCTTTGGAGAACTGACAAAGACTCCCTTTTTAATGGACTTAGCTCCAGCAGACAGCTCTTGCCTGGAATGCTCCAGCTTCTAGGCTCTTGATGACACCACTTCCTCCTACTGTTCCTCTAACTCTAGGGTTGGTAGCATGTTCCTGCTGTGGTTAATCTCTGGGTTGTCTCAATGTTTCATGTTTGACTTCTTGGCTTTTCCATCATCTGATTAACCAATTACTCTTATTAAATTCTCTCTGTTTGAAATGCCTAGCACAGGTTCTGGGGAGACATATCTGGGGCAATGACTGGAGGACACAGACATTGAGTACAATGGCTCCTTAGTTTCACTCTGGATTGTGATGGCATTCACTTTTGGCAATGGTGGCTCTTTTGTAGAGCCTGGTATAAATGACATGGATTTGACTTTTGATAGGTCAAATGTCTCATTTGTTCATCTCACCTAGAATGTCTCATTTAGTTCTTAATGATGCCGTTGTGAGATAGGTATATGAAATCAACTTCATCTTGCAGACTAAGAAACTGAAACTCAGTGAGATTGAATGACTTGTTCAAGGTCACAGAGGCAAGGGTTAAGCTTGGTGTCTCCACAGTGCCCAAATGTGTGTTTTGATGGAAGGGGCCAAGTGTCAACTACTTGTCTCCTCCAGAGTGTACTCCAGACCCTGCTGTGGAGCAGACTCAAGTAGACTTCTTGTCTTCATAAACTCAGGAAAGAAAGTGTACATAGCCCCTCCTGGTGGATCTGTGTCAAGGCAGCAGCTCTGCCAGGCTTCCTCCAAGTGACCTTGGGCAGATCTGCCCTCTCCCCAGCCTCAGCCTTCTTATCTGTAAAACAAAGGATAATGGCCTTAAGTATCTTTCCAGCTTTGATGCAGGATTCTGTGATGTCAAAAATAAGAGAGATTGTATTATTGTGGATTGAAAAATAATTATCTTTTATGCTCCACATGTAACTTTCTACTTCTCAGGCTACCTGTTATATAGTGTCAACGTCACCTCATATATCAGACACTGTTGTAATAAGTATGCAATTTGTGGCTGCAATTTCCATTTTATGGCAATATCTGATTTACACGAGGTGTTTTTAAAGCATGTCACTTGTAACGTACGCACCCGCCAAGAGCTCGCTCTTTCATAATGACTTTCCAGCGAGGTCAGAGACAGTGCCCAAATTTAAGTAAACAAACAGCGGGCAAGTTTTCAACACTGAAGCTTCCTTCTCACACTGGGAAGGGATGGTGCATTTCTGTGGGGGAATGGTGACAACTCTCCCATATTCAGAACAAAGACCTGGCCAGGACGATTAAGGTCATGTAAACTTTTCTGACAAGTGCTCTCAAACTCTGACTGCAGGAGAAAGGAGCTGTTCAGAAGCCATGGTATGCACTAGGTGAGGGGCTGTTATAGGTCAGTTTGCAAAAAATTAGTAATGAATCAATTCACTGAATAACCAGTTCATTGAATGTCCAATTTGTTGATTGAAAACAATTTTATTTTATTTTTGAGAGAGAGAGAGAGAAAGAGAGAGAGAGAGAACAAGTGAGGGAGGGGCAAAGAGAGAGGGGGGCAGAGGATTTGAAGCTGGCTCCATGCTGACAGCAGAAAGCCTGATGCTGGGTTTGAATTCATGAACCTCAAGATCATGAATGGAGCCAAAGTCAGATGCATAACCAACTGAGCCATCCAGGAGGCCCGATTGAAAACAATTTTTAAAGTAGATATACCAAGGGCCAGGGCAAGGTGAGAGGCAGGGACACCTAGGTAAAAAAAAATCCTAATTTAGTGAATTATTACTATTTATTAGTCTTTTGGAAAATTGGTTATTTTGCAAGTTAGCTTTTGACTAACTTATTTTTGGCAAGTTGGTCTGTTTCTGAGGGGTGATTCCAGTCGGTTGGAGTTCTGAAGCTTTGATCTTTTGAGGCTGCCAATTGCAGATTTTAAGCCCACAAAGTCTGTCCCTCTGCAGGCAGTCAGAACATCCTTGAGCCACCTGAACACTCACAAAAGAGAGTCATAGATAGTAAGATAGGTTGTGCATGATGAATTTAATCCTTGCCTTGCACACCCTGAATGAAAAGGATTTTAAGGAATTTTTCTCCTTAATTCTGGTGGGAGTTTAGTGGCCTTTGAAGCAGAGCCATACAGACGTAAGCTTCTGGGAAACCGGATCATTTTGTAAGCCTCCAAAGCCCTTTCAGCCAGCCCTCAAACACCATAGCTCCTGTAGTATGCAGCTGGGATTTTTATAAAACATCCATGCTACTGCAGTCACAACAAAAGTAGCCAGAGGCCAGGAAAGACAAAAAGTGAGGATGTCTTTGGATAAAGCATCTATGGACCCAACTTATCTTGGACACTCTGAGGTCCAGTTAAGGTACTTGACATGGATGGCTGCCCACTAGGACAAAGGCTGGCTGAGAAGATGGTGTGCTTCTGTCCCAAGGATTTGGCCACTTGTTCAAAATCCTCCCAAAGGTCATTCATTTGGCTAGGATTCCTTCTTGAGCTTTGCCTGGCTTGTGCAGATTATCCTGATGCAGACTGGCCTCTGATGCCTACAGTTCATGTCTGCAATGCTCAGCTACCCATTGCTGCAGCCCCAGGGACAGCATGTTGCCAGGCTTGGTGGAGAGGCTCAGTAAACATTTATAGAGTGTGTGGTGGCTGAAAGTCATGCAGCTAGCAGGGTGCCTATTTTCCTTCTTTCACTACTGGCTATTGTGTTACAGCTGAGGACTTAGACCAGTTATAGGGTGCAGGGAAACAAAGGGGGATTTCTCATTCCTGTAATGTGGCCTGTTTCCTGGTGGTGGCACTGTCCATCATGCCCTTGAAAATGCCATTCTCTTAGCCATTCTCTTGTCTGTTAGTTTGTCTGAGCTTCTTCCATACTCAGTTCAAATGTCACTTTCTCTATAAAACCTTTCCAGTTCCACCAGGCTCAGATTACTTGAAATTGGAATTGTTTGTGCACACCAATACCCTTACTATATTGTAAAACCTTCAAAGACAAATACTCCCTCTATATTCTCCTTTATTCATTCACTTGTTTATTTTATTTTATTTAGTTTTAAATATAATTTGTTGTTAAATTGGCTTCCATACAACATCCAGTGCTCATCCCAACAAGTGCCCTCCTCAATGCCCATCACCCACATTCACTTGTTTAGAGGTGGCATAATATAATGGTTAACAGCACAAACTATGGATCGAGAGATAACCTCTATCTCTCGATGGGTTTAGGGCTAGCTATATGACTTATTGATTATGTAATTTATAGTGAGTGACTTAATCACTTTAAACCCTATGTTTCTTAGATGTAAGGGTGAATGTAATGGTAGTATTCACCTCCTAGGGTTGTTGAAAAAATTCACTGCATATGTCATTTATTTGGCCCTTACTATATACCAAGCATTATGCTAATAATAATTATTATTATTTATTCAACAAATATTTATTACACAAGTGTTGGGTGCCTGATACTGTCTGAGGTGCTGCCTCTAGGATCTAGCAAGATGTTTGACATGGAATTAGGGCTTGGTAAGTGCTCAGTGAGTGAATAAAGATTGAACAAGTCATGGACTTAGTTTCTAAGTCTATGCATTAGTTAGGTAGCCTGGAGTAAACTGTGTAATGAATACTCCTCCCGCACTCCTACCAAATCTCAGTAGCTTAACTTAACAAAAATGTATTTATTATTCTTATTACATGTTCATTGTAAGCTGCCTGGGATGGTCTGCTCATCTGGAGTCAGAGAGCCAGGCTGACCATGGTGCCTCTCAACAGGTGCTACCAGGATGCCTATAGCTGAGAGAAGCTCCTACCCTTTTCTCTTGAGGATGGCACACATCATCTCTGCCTATGTTTTATTAGCTAGAACAAGTCACATGTCCCTGCGTAACTTTAAAGGAGAGAGAGAATGGCAGCTGCAATCTTACTATGTACCTAAAAGGAGGAGGACCAGAATATTTGTGAATATCCCCCATGACTATCATAGGCTGGGGGCTGATGATTACGACTACTATACAATCACCTTTGGCTTACAGAGAACCCCAGTTCAAGGTCAGTATCAGTGGCTACTGCCAAGCTTCTGATTTAGAATTAAATTTTCTGAATAGATCTTTTATTCTCTTCTCACTTCCCCACTCAATTATATTTTAAGCAGATGGGTGATCCTGTCAGCCTTAAGAAAACAACAGAAAGAAACAGATTTATGTAAAACATCCCACATTCTAATTAAATTTCTCCGCCACCCCAAGGTTTGGTGTTGGATGCTGATTTGCACTTTTAAAAAATCAAAACAGAAGTCCAAATTCAAGAAAACTTGCAAAATGCTTTCATGTTGTTCTCCATGGCTGACATGTAAATGGGAAGAATGCTTTTATTTCTCCCCACAGCATACACCTTTGTTTTTGTTGCTTGATGGCTTGGAACGGGATCCTGTTTCAAGACGATTAAAGGTAGTTTCTAAATGCAGACCCAGTGAAGCAGACCAAGGGAAAAATGTACATGGAGTGTGAAGTTGGACAAGTCTTAACCAAGCAGTTATGGATCTCTGAAGAAACTTGGACAGGCCTGTGGTAACTCTGGGCTCCTGCCTGAGGCTCCAAAAATCTCTTGTCACAACCCTGTGGACCCTCACGCCCTGCCACCCAAATCAAGTGAGGGTATATTAGCTGTCTATTTCTATGTAGCAAATAGCTGAAAAACTTAGCAGTTTAAGTCAACAACCATTTAGTGTTTTACACAGCTTCTGATGGTCAGAAACCTAGGAGTGGCTTATTTGAGTGGTTCTGACTCAGGCTTTTCAATTCGATTGCAGTCATGCTATCAGCTGGGGCTGCTGTCAACTGAATGCTGAATTGGGGCTGGAGGATTCCCTTCCAAGCTCACTTACATGGTTGTTGGGGGGCCTCACTCCATGCCATGTGCTCCTTTTGCTAGAGCCACTCATGACATAGCTGTTGGTGTTGCCAAGTGATCCAATAGATTAAAATTAAAAATGATAAAGATGGTAGCTAAAATAGATGATAGACAGACCAAGAGGGAAGTCACAGTCTCTTACACCCTATTTTTGGAAATGATGTATATCACTTCTGCTATACTCTGTTGGTCACACAGGATCTGGTACACTTTGGGAAAATATACAAGGATATGATATCACGAGGTAAGAACTCATTGGGGGTTATTTTGAAAGTTGTTTACCTCGTGAGGGTAAACAAGAGAACAAATTATCTACTATGGCCAAGAACTGCACTAGGTGATTTCTACAGGCTAACTCAGTCCTTATACTAGGCCTGCAAGGTGGGTGTTGTTATAATGCCCATTTCACAGATGAAAAAACTGTGTTTCAAAGAGGTTAAGTTGCTAAACTCTGCCTGGGTAGAGAGAGAGAGAGCAAGGGCACAAAACAAAATCTGACTCAAGTAAGACATGTCCTGGAGCTACCTGGCTACTGGGTAAGGGAAGGATGGCATAGTGTGGTCTTGAAGTGGCCTTTTAAAATCTGCCATACCTGGCCTCAATTCTAGATAGTGCCACTCATCACCTGTGTCACCTTGAGCCAGTTACCTGACCTCTCTCAGCCTGTAAGTCCTGGTCTATAAGACAGGGATAGAATTAATGGTATCTTCTGCATGAGGCTATGTGGGAATTAGGTCAGGTAGTGGATGCACACTGCTAGCTCAGTGCCAGCCATGGGTGAGTGCTCAGTAAATGTTGATGCTATTGTTGTCAGCCCAAGGCTCTGCCTCTGACTAGAACAAATCTTTTCTCGTTGGTCTACCTCGGTTTTGCTATCTGAGAAATGAAGGAGTTAGAGTATGTCCCAGGTCACTCCCAATTCATAGTCCATGAAATTTTTTTTTAACTGAGCATTTATCTGAATCTTCGAGTTGGGCTAAACAGTGAAATCACAGTATCCTCTAATTATGTCATACTGAAAAGTTAATATTTCCTTGACCTTAGATGGAATTTAAGGAAAATGGGTTGTAGCTTTCTCTTTGATATTCTATATTCAATATAAAGAAGGTCTTGAGGTGAAAGGGAAAGTAGGCTGGGCAGAGGACTTTCGGTCAACCCCAAACTTTGATTCTGATTTGCTGTGTGACTTCAGGGAAAGTTCTAGACCTCTCTGTTCTTATGCTTATTATTATTATTATTATTATTGGATGAGGATGAACTGGTTTGGTTCTTTAGAGGAGTGCTTTATGATCAAATGAATTTGGGACACACAGTCCAAATGAAGCACATTCTCAGAGGTGAAACACTTAAGGAGGCACTGAATCTATGAAGCTTTGGAAGATGGTTCCTTGTGCCCTTCCCTCCTAATAAATATTCCAGGGACTTTGAACACACGGGGGCAGGAGGGCTATGTCAGTTAATTCCTAGAGAAAAATAGCAGTTTGAAAATTCTGAGGACCTTTTAACACACCTTTCTAAAATGGATTTCTCAGAGGAAGAGGCATATAAGTGTCCAAGGCAGTGACAAAACAACCTTAACATTGTCTTTAACGTCTGGGGGCAGCAATGCTAGCTGTCTTGGATGGACTAAATTTTGTCTACTCAGTGAAGAACAGAAACAAGGGCCAAAACAAGAGGAAGAGGGAGAGGGAAGGAAAGTAAAATGTGTGTGTGTGTGTGTGTGTGTGTGTGTGTGTGTGTGTTTCCCCTCCCCTGTGTTCATCCCTCCAAGCGGGGTAGTTCAGAACCAACTCTTGGCCAATTTGACCTCTCATCCTACAGGGATAGTGCAGATACCATTTGCAACCAGTGGCTGTGGTTTGTCTCTGTTTCCTCAGGTACCCTGTTAGGATTTTGTTATCCATATTTGCACTGTGGGTGTTGAATTATGACCCATCATGAATGAGAGAAGCCTGCTCCAGCCCTCTTTACTCTGCCTTCACATGAGGCACTTAGCCCTTGTTCCTGTGTAAGAATTGACTTCTCAGTCACCTCTGCCCAACCCTAGTTCCAGAGTACAATATACCCATGGCTTCAACAAAGCATCTACCTCATTCCCTTTTGGCTGAGTGTTTCCGTTCCAGTTCTGATCTTGTCTAGGGAGATGTCTGCTTTGGTTTTGAGTGAGGTTATGGCATACACACATATGCACACACATAGAGATATATATTTAATACTTTTTCTATTATTGTTCTGTATTTCTATATTTAGTTCAGAGGGTGGTTTGATGGGCCAGATGTAGCAAGCGCTATCTTGGCTGGATTTTTGAGAATCCTCTCACAGTTTCTTCACTGAAAATTTTATTGAGATAATTGTAGATTTCCTGCAGTTGTAAGACATAATACAAAGAGATTTTGTGCACCCTTCATCTAGTTTCTCCCAATATAATCAGTATTTTGCAAAGCTATAGTACAATATCACAACCAGAATACTGATTATCTCATAGTTTCTAAGAGAATTTTTTTAAGTTTATTTATTTATTTTGAGAGAGAGATGGCACGAGTGAGGGAGAGACAGAGAGAGTGAGAGAGAGAATCCCAAGCAGTCTCTATACTGTCGGTGCAGAGTCTGATGCGGGGCTCAAACCCACAAACCATGAGATCATGAGGTGAGCCCAAATCAAGAGTTGGATGCTCAACTGACTGAGCCGCCCAGGAGCCCCTCTAAGAGAATTTAAAAACATTGCTGTTTGGGGGGTTGGAGGGTCAGAGCACATGCTCCTTGCCCTTGGGCTCTGCCAGCAGTGTTCTTGCAGCCTTGCAGTCAGGAGACCAGGCAGGAGCCTGACCCAGCTCTGTTGCTGCAGCTCCTGGATGGCCTCCCTAGGACTCAGCTTCCTCACCAGTAAAATGAGCAGGTGCGATAAGAAGATCTCCAAGGTTTTTTATATTTCTACCATTTTGTGATTTTATACATAGTTCATGACAGCTCCCGAGGAGAGTCTGCCCTGGTCTTTTTATTAGCTAAATTTTGTCTCTCTTTGAAGCTATGGAATCAAAGTTGGAAAGCTCTATTTTGGACATCTCTTTCTGTTGTCTGTCCTGCATCTATACTGAATTTTGTCAATGGACACCTCCCCCACCCTGCTTGGCCCCTGTGATTTAGTGGGCCAGGTACTCTCCCCCACCCAACCCTGGGCTCTAGGCATGGAGATATGACTGGTCTACTAGGTCTAATGAAATCTTTCCATTCCTTTTGTGGGTTGGTTCAGGTGTGGGGGCATGACCTAACCCAGCCAGTGAGAAGCCATATATAAATGACATAAATGACATTTATTAAAATGACAGGGGATGCTGGGGGGTTAGGATATAGACCTGGTGCTTCAGGCAGTCACTTGCCACTCAGAACTGGGTTGAAGCAGAAGGATGTGGAGCTGAGAGATGAAGAGAGGGAGGTGGACAACCCAAGTCCAGACTGTCAGCTGATCCACCCAAAGTCACATAGCTATTCCCAGTGGCCCTTCAAGTACATGGAGTACGTCATTAAGTTATTAAACTTGGGTGAGTAATGGTTATTTTGGAAAGGAACCACGACCCACAGGCTTTATGCATTTAGTTCTATGAGTGACTCTGAAGGAAGGCTTAGGGTCAATGGAAAAGAGCTTGTACCTACCTGCAAGCTTGGAATTCATTATGAACCGGAAGGGTGTTTCACACTCTCTTTGAGGATCCCAAAGATCTTCACAGGAGTTTACAGACATGATCTCATTTGTTCACAGCTGTAATCAAGTGAAGTCACATTGATGCAGAGGTGCTCCCCTCATTCCCATTAGGAAACCAAGTTATGGGCCCAGCCTCCTTCCACCCCTTCCACGGCACACTCACATGTGCATGAGCTCATTCCACTCCATTGAACCCTGTTTGGTGGCCTCTCTTCCTCTTCAAGCACTGCACACAGTGACTTACGGATCTCATCCTGAGACGTTGTCAGGGAGACAGTGATTTATCGAGACAGAGATCATACTGTGCCCGCTCCAGCAGCTGGTCCAGGCCTCATTAGCACCAGGTCCTTGGAGGGGAGCTCTGATCACAGTGGGGAGAGGCCATGGCCAAGAGGCTCTCCTACCTCCTGCTCCCTCTTCTGGGGTCTTCTGGGAAGGCTTGGCACTTACCAAGGTGGGAACAGTAACCTTAGAACACAGGGTTTCAACTGGGCAAGTGAGATGAGTTCACCTGGAGAACTTAAATCTGTCCAACTATCCTTCCCTCCATGTGCCATCTCTATTTAAATAAGGAATGCAGGGGCGCCTGGGTGGCTCAGTCTGTTAGGCTTCCAACTTCAGTTCAGGTCATGATCTCACCGCTTGTGAGTTCAAGCCCCATGTCTGGCTCTGTGCTAACGGCTCAGAGCCTGGAGCCTGCTTCGGATTCTATGCCTCCCTCTCTCTCTCTGCCCCTCTCCTGCTCACGTTCTCTTTCTCTCAAAAATAAATAAATGTTAAAAAAATTTTTAAATAGGGAATGCAAGCCTAAGGTAAAAAATTGAAACAAAGTTTCCTCATCCGTAAAATAAGCATAATAATAGCAACTATCACAGAGAGTTGCTTTGATAATTAAATGAATTACTATATATTAAGTGCTCACAGGAAGTGCAAAACATGTTAGCTATCATTAGTAATATAAATCTTGTACCCCACCTTCCAACCACCCAGTTCCCTTCTTGTTGCAGATTTCAGAGATCTTCTACATACATGGGTATGAGTATATGTAAACACACACACACACACACACACCACACCACACCACACCACACCAAGGCAATATTGCTCGAGCATCTTCTCAATTTCAGGCCCCACTTCTGGCCATACTGCAGGGCATTTCTCATGTCAGGCAGGGTTGGGAACCTCAGGTTTGGAAGCTAAGAAAGACTCTGGGGAACATCAGGAAATTAGAGTGTGGGGCCACTAAGGCAGGGAGGAAGTGGCCATGTTTCTAGACACCTCACTGGGAAGACTGCCTGGAAGAGGAGCACAGAGTTAAACATGGTCAGTGTAGCTGGAAAATTACAGTAACAGTCACAATAATGGAGGTGAGGAACACTGCTTGAGCTTATCCTATCGCCTCAGAACTTTGGTTAGAGCCGCAAGCTGAGGACAGTTGGCACTAAGAACTTCACAGCCCCAGAGCAGCAAAGGAGCCAGAAGACCCCTCCCTTCCCAGGATCTACTATGAGCTGACAAATGCTTCTACCACCTTCACCCCTGCACTTCCTTGCCTAGGTGGAGGGATAGATCTGAAAAATTTGTAGGAGCCAAGAGTCATCAGTCCTGTGTGGGTGATGTGTCATTTCCTTTTCCCTCTTCAGTGGTTGTGGTGGGCTTCACCCTCAAACTAAATGGGGTGACACAAAGAAAACTCAGTATAAAGAAAGAGAGGCAAGCATCTCACTCCTTGCAGGACACTGTCAGAGTGGTGAAAGCCTGGGGCCCTTCTAGGGCTGCCACTGGAAGGGGAGTTCCTGGGCAGCCTGGCAAGCATCCTCAGTGGTCTGGGAATATACAGCAATGTGGAGACTGAAGCCAGCTCCTTATCTAGAGATCCTTAAGGTGAGAGGCCTGTGGGAGCAGCCTGTACTAACAAGAGTGCAAAACAAGAGGGCAGGAGCGTTACAGGTGCCTTGCACCGTTTGATGTGATAAGGATGCCATGGGCTCAGAGGATGCTGGGGAAGGTAGGCAGGCTTGGGTTTCCTCAACAGTGCTCATCCAAGGGGACTGCCTACAGTGAGGTGATTGGCAGCAAGAGGCTGTGCAAAGGGAGCTCAAGGGTGGGACTCTGTGGGGGTGTTGGAAGAGGTGAGCTGGGGGTCATTGCCCATGTCAAGGAACAGTGCAGAGGCTTTCCGACATCCTCCCCACGAACCTTGCAATACTCAGATGCCCCCGTTGGGGTTTGAGGGGACAAGAGGACTTCAGCAGCTTCGATGAGGGAAAAGACTCTCCCTCCCTTTCCCTATTCATCCACAGGAGGAGCAGCAGCGTGGAATAAGAACATGGGAGATATGAGAGTTGGCTGTTCTCACCCAGTGCTGGTAGCTCTGCCACTGCAGCTAAGACCAGGCAGAGGTGCTGACCTCAGATGAGACTTCAGCGTAAGTAATTTCTTTGCAAGTGGTCCCAGAAAGCACTGGTAAGGAAGTGGGAACCAAGATAATCAAAGGAAGAAAGCAAATAAAAGGTGCCAAGTTTAGCAGGTTACCATGCAGTTCAATCCCACCTCTGAGCTGTCCCCCTGGGGTGCCACCTCTCCTCCTTACATCTAGTGGCTTCATGTGTGTGGTGAGAAGGTCCTCAGGCCACACGTGCTTGTGGGAGGCCCCTTGGTATGTGCTAGAATGATGAGTCCCAAGTGGGTTCTGATGGCCTTTGCCACAGGGGAAGAGGCTCACATAGGATTTGAGATTAAAGCCTTGAACAGGATTGCACTGAACTGAGCAAGATGGATTGTTTCATATCTGAGAGTGACTAGAAATCTGTGGGATCAGCAGGGAGGTGTATAAGGGGCAGACAAGGGAGATTATGGAGAGTGTGTGCCAAGACAGTAAAAGGAGAAAAGTAAAGCTATTTCAGTTCACCTGTGAAAGGTTCCAACTCCCTGGCATTAAGTGCATGCCCAGTGCTGTGAGAACCACTCTAAGGGCTCATCTCTTTTAATCCACACAGTGACCACATGAGGCAGCTTTGCTATTATTATCCCTCACTTACAGGTAGAGGGGCTGGGCTCTGGGAGGTTAAGTGACTTGCCCAGAGCCACTGAGCTACTTGGTGGCAGAGTCAGTTTGCTTCCAAAGCTCATGGTCTTCACCACTGTGGCAGAGACTCCTACTCCTGGTTGCCTGTCTACTGCCCATTTCCACTTTCTTCGTTAGTCCCAGAACTTTGGTTTTATATCTGTTGTCAATGTGTCTAGCTACACAACCACATTTTTAAGCCTCCTTTGCAGCCAGGCATGGACTTCCATGAGAGTCCTTAAAAAAGCAAGCATACAGGTAGTGCATGCCTCTGGTGTCCTTTGCTACATTTCTGTTGCTTCTTCCCTGGACCATGGATGTGATGGTTGGGATCCTAAAGGCCATCTCAGATGATAAGATAGCTTTGAGAATGGGCACCACATATAAAGGACTGTGGAGAAGAAAGTTGGCAAGGACCTGGGTCTCTGATGACTTTGCCCTAGATTGCCCACCTCATCAGCGTTCTGTAAGCCACTCTTCTTTCTGGTCTCTGGTACCAGCAGGGAAATGCAGATTCTAATGTCTACAATCACTGAGCACTTGACACCTTCAGTGCCTGTGGGAAATATTTACTGAGGAACTTCTTTGGGACCAGCCCCAAATGGAAGACCCTGGGGACAGATCCTTGAAGGAGCTCGTCTTCTTTCTCTTGAACACAGCACAATCACCCAAGCCTATAATCATCCTCCCCAAACCCCTGCCTCCAAACTATCAAAGCCCTGGCCCCCTTGACCATGAATCTGATAATGGCTCCCACACTACCTGGTGGTGATGTCTTGTGTTCCACTGTTTGGCTTCTCAAGGACTAAACAGTCTCAGGAACATTACTCAAGCATCATGTCTTATAAATTGTATGCTGTAATCTATATGTTCACCTCAGGAATTCTGGGCTAGGCAGGCGAGGCATCAGAAATTCTGTTGGTGTGAGAATGTGAAGGTCTCCTGGGGGAAGTGGTGAACAGGTCTTTGGGACCAATGGTAAGAGCACTGGGATTCTAATAAGGAGACTCTTGAACTAGCAAGAAGGTCAAAAGCTCTAGCAGGAGCCTCCAAAATGAGATCAACCTGAATGGAAAAAAAAAACAAGCCATGTGGAGAAACTGATCACTATTAACAAGAAATATTTTTGAATAACCTAAGATAGTTTCATTCATATAATGCCCCTATCCCTCTCTCAGTGTATAAATTCTTAATAATTTTAAGAATTTTTTTGTTTATTGTCAAGTTGGTTTCCATATAACACCCAGTTCTTATCCCAACAAGTGCCCTCCTCCATGCCCATCACCCTTTTTCCCCTCTCCCCCACCCCCATCAACCTTCAGTTTGTTCTCAGTATTTAAGAGCCTCTTAATGGTTTGCCTCCCTCTCTCTAACTATTTTGAGCAAGAGGTTGGTGTGTCAGTCAGAACTCCATGGGCTGTGAATGTAAGATCCACATGTGTTCCTTTCATTGGAAAACTTAGTTGGAACCATATTGCAAAGGGGATTCCGGAAAATTTAGCTCACAGCTCAGGAGGGAGTGATGGCAGTGCCAAGTTGACTACTGGCAGGCCAGCACAGGCATACAGACTTTTTGGATTGCCCATATTTTACCATTTTGTATTGCCTTTTATAGAAGAATTGCACGAGAACCTCTCTCTTGATTCCAAGGACTCTGAAATAGTGCAAACCAAATTCAGGTGCAAATTCATCCAGCTTTGAAAAAGCTGGATGTGACATGGTGAATCCTCCCAGGTGTGCTAACTAGACTTCAGGTACCGGTGACATGTGGGGGTTGGCCCTGGAGTGTTGGATTAAGTAAAGGGGAGGCATGAGTGAAAGCAATACACCTCTCCCCTGCTCAATAGCCATCATCACCTGGCTTGGCACATGGGTGCCTCCATGAAGGAGGTGGCTGAGAACTGAGTTTCCTTCTTTCTGGCCCCATTTACACAGACCTGCCTATATGATGGGTGATGCTCAGCCAAGTATGGTCTGTACAAGTAGTGTAGCTGACTTCATTCATACTGGTTTTTGGCAGTCATGATAAATGGTATCACTGAACTTACTTTTATGTGTTTTGGACAAAAAAATAAATAAAACACTAATGACTCAGGCAGTCTTGCTATCATACAGATCTTCAATTAGAAAATCTGGGAAATCAAATTTGAAAATAACATGAAAGAAATTTTAATGTTTCTGCAGAGCAAGTTCAGGTTTATCTTTGGGGTCAGTTTTGATCCTTTGGCCAGCTAATTTTAAATGGCTGCATCTTGGAAGAAGTCATGGTGACATTTTAGGTTTCCTACTGAATTTTTATATTAGTCAGTGAATACAACTGCAACTTCTGGTTTATTAGAAGGCTTTTTAAGGACAGAATAAAATAACAAAGCCCAATAGTCTTAGTCTGAGTTCTCCAGAAATCAGAGCCTGGGACAAAGGCTTACCTTTTTTAAAAAATATTTATTTATTTTTGAGAGAGATAGTGTGTGCATAAGTGAGGGAGGGACAGAGTATCTGCTGTGGGTTCCGTGCTAATAGCAGAGAGCCCAATGCAGGGCTCGAACTCAGGAACCGTGAAATCATGACCTGAGCTGAAGTTGGAAGCTTGAGTGACTGAGTCACCCAGGTACCCCAAAGGCTTACCTTTTAAGGTTAACTCATTTGGGAGTGTGATCTTAGGGAAAAGGAGTACAGGGGAGGGAAATGAACAGAAAAGGAGGGAAAGCCAACACAAAGATGGAGTATTGAGTTGGCTACCACTATGGGCTGGATATTGCTAGGACATTCTGAGGAGGTTTATGGAAAGCACCTGAGGAACTATCTGACCAAAGGACCAAAGGGGTAAGTGTTTATCCATTGGTTCCAGGTACCCATTGACCAAAGATGGTGCCTTGGGGATTAGCTACCTTGCATTTCCAGGTCCTACGTGTTAAGCACAGAGTAGGTTTAAAGTGAGTGCTCCAAGCAGGAATTGAGATGATGGTCTTCTGATTATACCAGGACAGAGTTGATGACAGCGTGACAGAGCTGGTCTTTGCAGCAGTGACTGTATATAGAGGTGGGGAAGAGAGAGTTCTGAAGAGAGGCACAAGAGGTATTCAAAACATCTACCAAACAATGAGAACACATTGACTCTGTTCTGGATGTCAGATGCAGGGATGATTCAGGCAGAATAGGTAGACAGTGACGTGATACAGCTCTTACTCCTTACTCTTCCCCAGATATCTATTCTTTCCCCTAATAAAAAATCTTAAGTATATAAATACATTTTTGTTTTTTTAATTAAACAATTTTTTAATGTTTATTTATTTTTGAGAGAGAGAGACAGAGTGTGAGCAGGGGAAGGGCACAGAGAGAGAGGGCGACACAGAATCCAAAGTAGACTCTAGGCTCTGAGCTGTCAGCACAGAGCCTGACACAAGGCTCGAACTCATGAACCACGAGATCATGACCTGAGCTGAAGTTGGAGGCCCAACTGACTGAGCCACCCAGGTGCCCATGAACACATTTTGTTTATTATGAAATTTAAACTGCATTACTTCTGAGAGTTGTATGTTCAAATGTAAATTTACACTGAGATATAAATGATAGCTAAAATATGTGTGATGATTAATGTTATGTGTCAACCTGACTGGGTCTTAGGGGTGCCCTTTCAGGGTGTATCTGTCTGTGAGGTTGTTTCTGGATGAGAGTAACATTTGAAATGACAGACGGAGTAAAGCAGGTTGCCCTCCCCAGTGCGGGTGGGCCTCCTCCAATTCTTTGGAAACCTCAAGAGAACTAAAAGGTAGGGTAAGGAAGAATTCCCTCTCCTCTCTTTCTCCCTGATTACCTTTGTATTCGGACAGGTTTTGTCCTGTCTCTGGACTCAAACAGATTAGAATTTACACCATCAGCTCTTCTGAGTCTCCAGCTTGCCAACTGCAGACCTTGAGAATTTTCAGCTTCCATAATTACCTGAGCCAATTCCTTCTAATTTTCTGTGAATATATATATATATATATATATATATACATATATATATATACACATACTTTTACTCTGAAGATATTAACAGTAGGACTATAGATCTACTAAGATAAGAGCTATACATAGATCTTATATAGATACAGATATTTCTTGTTGGTTATCTGCCTATCACCTATCATTTATCTATTTCTCTATTATTCTATATAATTTGAGTCTTGATATTGAAGAACATCATTTGATTAAGAGTCACACAACATGTCTGCTTTCACCCCTAACCCACACATTCCAGCTTCTTCCATTGTGCCAATCACAAACTTCTGCCTTGGGCTGCCTCGCCGTCTGCCCCGCCCGGTTTCAATAGCCTCCTTGGCGCCGCTGCCTCTTCCCCGCATTGCCTCCTCTACCCGCGTCGCCATGAGGTGACAGCGGCAGCCAAACAAGTTCTCCTCTAGAGAACTCTAGCACAACATGTATACTACTCCAAATAATGTTTTCATAGGGAAGAACCATGTGTCGCAAGTATCGTTGGTGTCTGATGTTGTCGTGAGTCAAAATTTCCGAACTTTATATTTTTCTATTATTAGCTTTGCTTTGCCCAGGGTCTATAACCTTGGGAGAGCTGTCCTGTACTACCCTTCCCTGCCAGTCTTGGCTTTTTCCCCCAGTCATTCTTCTTTGTTTTTTTGCCATGAGGAGCCTGATGTGAGGAGAGAATTCAGCAAATATTTAAGTAAATATTTATGGAATGACATAAATGAATACAGAGTTAAAAATAGAACATTTTCTTATTCTACTCCTGGACTAGATGTACGACCAAACAAACCTGAATAGATTTTGCATAGATTAAATGTCACCTTCCTGGCCTCCCCAAATGAGTTCAGCTACAGTGTCTCTGTTTTTTTCCAGGCCACCATGTATATTCAGTTGCTATAGCCCTTATTCTATGTTTTAGTTATTTAAAGCTTGCTAGAATGTGAGCTACTCAAGGGCAGGGACCATTTCTTGTTTGTCTTTCTGTTGTTAGCACTGAACAAAGTCTCTGGTCTAGATATTTAGAATTAATTAGAATCTGACTTTAGCCTAGATAAATCATGACATTAATACTGGAATTAAAATGATGAGAACGTTCTGTAGGGTAAAAGGACTAAACATACCTCCCAGCTGAGTGACTTTGGGCATGTCGCTGAACTTCTCGGTGCCTTCGCTTATTTAAGTGAAAAATGAGAGACCACATACAGCCAGGAGATGTATGGTGTGTATGCTGCCACTCTGCTTCCTATGCTCTAGCTGCCATTCTGTTCATGACTCTCCCACTGTGTGCAAACATGGACTGATTATTCTAAACCTAGTACTCTGAGCAGCCCCTACTAATTGATCAGAATGATCTTTGAAAATATAAATTAAATTATGTCTCTCTCCTGCCTAAAACCTTCCAAATAATTGATTTCAACCTCATGGCAAACTAAGATCATAAAAGAAATCTACAGCTATATATCATCTCAGAAACTATAGCAGCAAAGACAAAATACATAGTTGATCCTGTAGGGAAGAAAGGAAAATCACCTGGTACCAGGAACATAAAAGATACTGTGAAGAAGAGGGAAAAGCATGTGAATTCATGTCATGGTTGCCCTAATAGGAGGGTGAATGAGGGGTTGAGTGTGTTATTTGGTCCAGTAATTAAATTTTTAGTCAAATTCAGGGATAGGTGGCACAGTCTTGGGTCTGAGTGAGGCAAAGAATTGTAATGGAAAACCACATGAACCAGAATGAAGGGTTGATCTGTACAGACAAGATTCTCTGGAAAAAATGTCCACCTATCAGTATAAAGAGACAAGAAAGCATGTCTGTGCTTTGGTTCTGAGTGAAAGACATTATCTTTGAGAAATTAAAATCTCTATTTTGTGCTTTATGGAAACTTAGGACCCAAATCTACTTTACATATACTCTATGGAACTCAAACTGAAAAATTAATATATAAATTGATTCTAAGTCAGTGTTACTCCTTGGATACCTGGCAGATGTAAACATAAAACACCTGCAGAGGAACACTTCCCAAGCCATAGGAATTCCACAGAGTAAATGAGACAAAAGATGAACACACAATCTACAATTACAAGACACACAAGGAAACAAAACAATATTCATTAGAAATCCAACAGACAAAATGATATTAAATAATTTAATATTTGTAAATGTCTGAGACATAGTGTTACACAAAAGTTTAGATAGATAGATAAATGGATAGATAGATAAGTAAATAACAAAAAGAGGATTACAAAACCAAGAGCTTTGGTTATCAGAGAAATTCATAAAGTACTTTAAAGTAGGTATGCTTAGAATTATTAAAGATGTAAAAGTAATTCATACATAGGCACAAAAAATTTAGAAGAAATTCATAGAGGCATGATTTATCATTGCAAAAAAAATTGTAATTTAACCTAATATTCCCCAAAGGGAAAATGGGCAAATTGTACATATTCAAATAATGAATGAATGAGAATACTATATTTCAATTAAATGAACAAACTAAAATCAGGGTTGCCTGGGTGGCTCAGTCAGTTTAGCCTTCGACTTCGGCTTAGGTCATGATCTTGCAGTTCGTGAGTTCAGTCCCCTCATTGGGCTCTGTGCTGACAGCCCAGAGCCTGGATCCTGCTTCGGATTCTATGTCTCCCTCGCTCTCTCAGCTCCTCCCCACTCACACTCTGTCTGTCTGTCTCTCTCTCAAAAATAAATAAACATTAAAAATTATTAAAAAATAAATGAACAAGAGGACAAGATGGAGGAGAAGCAGGGAGCTCTGTAATCCACGCACGCCCGTATGGATTGAACTGAGAAGGACTGAAGGGATAAAACTTGGATTTGCAAGTGGGGGAAAGAAGAAACAGACGCCAGAAAGAAGACAACCTCAAAGATGCCTGAGTGAGTGACTGTGATCTGGGAAATTAGGGGACGGG